>JXCR01142232.1:260973-290933 GCA_002079205.1 Phalaenopsis hybrid cultivar
ATATATATCTATATATATATATATATATAATTATGTTAATTATTCCCGCTTCTTTTCAAAAATCTTTGCACAATACCTCGTTCAGTTTTAAAAATTTTTATATTATTTTTTAATACAAATTAAATAATTCCTGTGAAATCTTTAAATGTTTTATCACCGTCTTTTAATTTGTGTTATTATGAACTGGAATCAAAGCTCATGTTAAAGTAATATCACATAAATTTTGTGTCAAAAAAGTTCTAGTAACAAATTAATTTAGGAATTGTTAAATCCCAATTTGTCTTAGAATAAACAAGCTTCGAGAGTTAGTATGTGAACCAAGAAAAAGAGAATAAGATAGTATTGATTCTAGAGAATTGATGTGTAACCCCATATGCATGAAACAACGCTAATATATAATTATAGGTGGCTTAAATCTACAATTACATTATTACCCTCACATCGTCTTCAGTTAGACGATATGACTGGTCTTTTTTCTAACTCTCGAGTGGTTAATCTCATCACCTCTCTAATACAAATAACTGAATAGACGTAATTCTCATGAGTAGTTGTGACCATTGGACGTCATGTTTGATAAGATATAACTGACTTTTATTTCTAGTTAACAATCGCCTAAGTCATGGCTGATTTTGTTGGCCAATCGATTCAACCGACCATTTAAGTTTGATGGATTTACTAATCAATTGAATGGATGTGTTAGCCGGTCGTTTGATGATCTTCCGTATGAAATTTCGAACGACCATAGGGGCGCTCCCTGGAACTACTTGATCCTTTTAAGGTATGTGCCGACATTTTTTTTGTGTACATATTAGTTCCATGATTTTCTTGCCCTATGTTAGCTGCAATAAGTACAAGAAAATGATTAATTAAATTTTATCAAAATGCAATGATTTTTTGTGCCTACAAAATCTCTATACATAGGGTTAGTAGGGTCTTCTCTTCTCACTCGGGTATTAAATTTCAAACCCCATCATCTCTTATGCAAGAGCTCTGGATCGCTTCGACGATGCGCTCCAAATGACCCTTGAAGAGTTCCAGCTCCCCCCTCATCCTTTTCTCTTTCTTGTGAGCAAGTAAATAAAAGAGAAAATGGAAATTGTGAGGACTAATAAATGAAAGAAACATGCAATCTATTTAAATGACCAAGTTGCATCTTTCGCTAGCCCTGACACCCATCGGACAAAAAAGCATCGAAAGTAGAGGANACCTCTTCTCTTTCTTGTGAGCAAGTAAATAAAAGAGAAAATGGAAATTCTAAGGACTAATAAATGAAAGAAACATGCAATCGATTTAAATGACCAAGTTGCATCTTTCGCTAGCCCTGACACCCATCGGACAAAAAAGCATCGAAAGTAGAGGACGATCAAGGGCCTTTAGTGTCTCTCATGGATCATGTTTCGATTGTAGAGGAAGAGTTTTGTCAGCTTGACCCAATTATCCAAGAGGCGGCTGGTGTTCTAGAACAACTTGGTACATCAGTAACATCCAACATTCCTCTTTTTAAAGTTCAGAAGAATAATGCTTCCATCCAAGATTTACCCATAACTTTCTTCGAATTGGGTAGGGTGTCACGTATGATTGACTGGTTGTTATTAGTAAACATTTATTCTTTTTTCACATTGTACTTTGATGCTGGTCTGGATGTTGGGGTTTTGGCAGGTTCAAATATTTGATCCACCAACGTCGTTGTTGATTTTGTTTTCATTCCAACATTTCACTTCAACACCCGGCCGAAGAGAGTCACCAATTGATCAATGAAGTGGTTAATTAATTGGCAGATCTTCTTAATACTTCCCAAGGGATAGATGGAGGTCCATAATAGTCTTCCGGGTTATTAGAACGTAGGGTGAATGAAATGGCTGATTCTTTTGAGTGTGCTGCCAGAGGATCAGATAGTGACATCATTCGATCAGAGGTGATAGCCCTTCCAACAGAGCTACGGGTCAGTTAGACGATTGAGGGAATTATTTCAAGTTTGGTTGAGGACTATTTTTTAAGTGGCTGCATAGCCGAGGCAAGGCTCGACTCAAGATGACGGGGTCTCCAAGTGAGAGACTTGTTAGAAACAGTGGAGCCCGGTCCACTATGCTTGGGCGGTTACTTTGATTTGGAGAGTCACATCTCTTCACAAATAACCACTCCCACCAAATCTTTTTTGAAGTGAAGCATCTCTTCGCTCCCTCCTGTTCGTGATAAAAACTTCGGATGACTCTCCTTGGGTTTTGCAGTCACGCTTTGAGTTCTTCGGTTTCCTCGGGATAGAGGAAGGTTTCCTCGGGGCAGAGGAAGACAAGTGCAAGGAGGAGCAGTTCCTTGCAGCAGAAGGAAGAAAAAGGAAGAAGAAGAAGTTTGTTCTCCCTAGTCTTCTTCATAGTGGTTTGTGACAAAAGAGAAATTGAGTTTATTTCTCTTGTAAGTTTGTCTTCTTCGGTGTATCTCGGTGTAAAGTTTTCTTCGGTGCATCTCGGTATTGAGAGAGAAGAATAGAGAGAGAAGAAGAGAGAGAGCAATGAAGAGTGAGAGATTCCTCTTGTAAGTCGAGGTGATCGACTGATGTAAGTTCCTCAAGTAGTAAAATCCTCTGCTCCTTGGACGTAGGCAATTTATCGAACCACGTAAATCTGTGTGTTCCGATGTGTTGTTCTTTTCTGTTGTGATTTTTCTCGTTCTATTTTTCAGTTTGTCGATCGTTCTCCTGTTTGATTTATATATATACTACATCAACTGGTATATCTAAATCTCACAACAACAATAAGAGAGAAAGAGAGAATAAAATAGAGATTTTCTTATAAACGTCGAGACGCTCGACAGTATAATTCCTTGAAGAAATAAAACCCTCTGCAGCTCCGTGGATGTAGAAAAATATGCCGAACCACCTAAATCTGTGTGTCGCTCTGATGTTTTTTTGCGTGCAATTTTTTCTAGTTCCATTTTTCGCTTTATTGCCGTCATTTTCACAACACATGCCACATGAGGATTGCTGAGAAGTATTACGGGGCATTTACATTTTTTTTTTGTTTAGTTGCTATCATTTTTATTTAATTATGTCATTGTTCAGGTTTTCTCATTTTCATCTAGGTGCACTATCGGAGAGGTTGATTCCAGACGCAGACAGTGTATTACATAAACCTGTTTTTCTTTGATCTCTAGTATTTTCAGCTTTCCTTATAAAGCCCAATTGCTAGATTATTATTTTGCCTTTGCCTTGTTTAAGGCAGGCCGCCTTACATCATTCTTTAGTAAGTGCGAAAGAAAGGATTCTACTTCTGCATTTTACATCAAGTGGCACAGAGATCATTCTTCTTTTCCACCTTTTTTTGCTTCCTGCTCTAGTCTTTGTCCTACTATCGTGTATTGTATGTTTGGAGTAAGATTTAATCTCATGCTTCGAAATTCTTTGTTGATTAACATGTTTGATGATGTCCGACAGGAGTACAGTATAATGAATTTGTTATGTCTTTTGTTCTTCTGTAATAGGCTCAAGATTTAACTCATAACAAACTGCTACAGGAAGCTCAGATCCGATGGCTGAAACCTTTAGAAGTTTATTTTATATTAAAAACCCATGAGAGATTCCCNATACAATATAATGAATTTGTTATGCTTTTGTTCTTCTGTAATAAGCTCAAGATTTGACTCATAACAAACTGCACAGGAAGCTCAGATCCGATGGCTGAAACCTTTAGAAGTTTATTTTATATTAAAAACCCATGAGAGATTCCCAATTGAACCAGAAACTCCAGAAAAACATCCTAGTAATATTGGTCGCTGATCGACCATCCAATCATGCTGATGAAGACATTTTCTGTTTTTTTGTGCATAGAATCATAGAAATAACTAGTGATGATGTATTGATGCTATCTGAAGCTTTGAATCTGCACGATGAGCTTGAGCAGGTCCTTGCAAAGCTATTGCTTTCGGTGAGAAGGAAGAAGAGAGATATTGTTGACCCAAAGATTGTTATAAAACATTTAATCATACTGTTCAAGGAACTATTTTCCTACCTTGCTTCTCCTACTTCAACCGATTCTCTAAATTCATCACCTTATCCTCAGCTTTAGCTAATGATCACATAGATTTGGTAAAAGCCAGACCGTGGAGGTAACTGGATTCCATTGCCATCGGTATCGAGCACATCGTCATCAATTTTTGTTGTCTTTCATGTCAGACAACTATCATTAGTGTTATGGGACCATATTTTCTAATACATGTGTCTGCATGACTCAAAACGTCAACATTACATCTTCGCGCCTGAATAAGGCTCAAATTGTGTCAATCATCAGTAAATTAATCCAGACAGTATTAGGTGATGAAACGAACTGCATGAGTGCCTCCTGAACATTTACTTAGGAAGGACACCCATATTACGGATAACACGTAAATCGAGACATTTGAACTTAAAAAATTAAATAAATAAAAAATAACAAAAAAGGGATAAATTCCTTATAGAAAAGAAGAAAGGGGTGTCCCCACTTTTCCTGCAAGATGCCTTACGGAGCCCCCTATCTCGCGTTGACTTGCTTGCCCGCTCTCCCTCTCATACCCCAACCGCATCTCACGTGATTGAGCTGAGGATGCCCTCAAGACATAATACCAATATTTAGGAACACACACAGATTGTCTTTCAATTTTCTCTCTGTAAGCAACCAAATGTAAGCAACCAAATGCTTCAGAAACGTCTTGGTTTTGTTCACCTGTAGTCTTGAGGTGTGACGCACATTTCCCAACTGTCAGAGCAAGTACCGACCAAAAACTTCTTTCTTCATTCCTTTATTCAATTCTCAAACCACAAGAGTAGGACTCTATAACCAGTAGAAAATTGAGCAAGACCATCCTTATCAATCTTGAAAGAGAAGTAGTAATTGAACAAGTTAGTTGACCACAGTATGCCCAAAAAGTAGTAAAAGACGTCGAATGTCATAATCGTTGCAATCGAGTTTGACATGACTTGCGTAAAAATTACCCCATAGTTGTTGAAAACACCTTTCATTTTGGTAAAATACTCATCACCCGATCGGAACTCATAACAGCTTGAGACCACATCAAAATTGATCCTGGTAGAATATCGGGCTGTCTCCAAACCTACTCTTCACCCGATCAAAACTCATAACAGCTTGAAGATTTTGGTGAGCAGTAAGTGAGAAGGTAGGTGAGCGGCAGATGTGATTCTTAATTAGAAAGCAAATTAAATTAAGACGGACCGGGTCTCCATATTACCCAACAATAAGATCCTAATGTTAGCACACAAACTTTTAAAATTAGAAAAAATAATAGGTTAAAAGATGTTCATATCCAAAGGTCTGTGGATTCTGCTAATATATCAAGTGGAGAAATTTTTTCACTTTTGTAACAATGCAAATACAATATGACAGTGAAAAATTTTCCTGCAAAGATGAAATCTGAACCCCCAAAAGCCCACTTAATTCAGTATATCGTTTAGATTTCAGGAACTCCTATTCAATGAAAAGAATATCAAAATCAACTTAGTTCACAAATATCCTAGAACCAAAAGATTGTAAGGGCATCTACATCAATCCCACCCAATTCATGTGTATTTACACATTTAACACCCATTTTAACTTTAAAAAGGTCAAATACACCTTTTAGTTATATAGAGCAATAAATATAAAAATATGAAAGGCATATAAGTGAAATGAAAGCTGACGAATGTATCAAAAATTGTTCAAAAAATTATTTACCCAATGATAACAAATCTTATATAGTGCAATCTAATGATTTTCTAAATCTTTTCTTTCAAGATAATAGAATATCAGCAAATATGGTGATAATGACTGATTCTTCTATCATGAACTCTAAAGTTTGAATTAAAGGTTCAAATATTTTTAGCATGTCAGATTAAATTGCATTCATTATAAATTGATTGAGTGGAATTAAAAACCTTTATTGCATTGATTTCATACCAGCATTATCTCTGAGTTGACACTATCCATAAACAAAGTTCGTGTACAAATTTTGCCCTAAATCTCCCCATATGTTGTTAGTTTGTATGCACGTTGCAATCTATTGTGTTTATGTTGACCAAGGTTTCTATGTATTTGCACATAAACATACCACAGTCGTTACCGTTAGTTTAGTTTGTGTAGGAACGCCTCTCTGATGGTCGTAATTGGCCGATTGGAGGGATTAGTATCGAAGACTATGCTGACGTCGCATATAATCAATTTAATCTATAATTTGACACAACAAGTATAAATACGAAGACTACAAGGTAACCAAAACAATTAAATAGAATCATGACATTATAATTTACTTGCAACTTCATATGCGATGCTCTTATGAGACTTCATGGGGAGGGGGTCATTAAAACGCCATTTTCTTATCTCAAATCCGCAACAAGCAGGGTCCAATGTTGGTTATCAATATCAATTATTGACACCAATAGCTGTTATTCTGGGGACAATTACACAGAGAAATAAAAAAAAAAAACTAAAAGTTGCAGGGCAGTCTACCCCTATTGTTCTCCTCAGTCTTTCTCTCCAACTTTAAACTATATTCTGCTCACAGATGACGGAGAACCTCGGAGTTATGAAAAAACCTTGCAAGATGAAAATTCAAGCAAGTGGGAGCTTGCCATGAAGGAGGAGAAGGATTCTCTGCTAGAAAAATCAGACTTGGGAGTTGGTACAACTTCCATCTGAGAAGAAGGCATTACACAACAAGTGAGTGTGCCGGGTGAAAACCGAGCACGATGACAGTAAGAGGTACAAGACTAGACTTGTTATAAAAGGATTTCAGCAAAAACACAATATTGATTATTCAGAGATTTTCTCTCCTGTGGTGAAGCTTACAACTATCAGAATGGTACTGTCTATGGTGGCTATGTTGTTAAATTTAGGGCAAAAAAAAAGAAATGACATAAATCCAGAAGTACACAGAGATTTAACGAAGTTGCCTACATCCTCGGGAGCATAGCAGTGAATTTCACTATTTCAGATGAGTTACATACCCATAGAGTTACACACCTATTTATAGATAAAATCTACATATAAATTTACAAACACACCCTCGCTCCCCCCAACCCACTAATCCAAGAGACACATCTTCACACCAAGAGACACACCTCTTCATTCCAAGAGACACACATCTCCAAATCTAACAAACTCTAAATTTTTGGTATATGAGCTATACCTAACAGTCTACTGAAGATCCCTTCCTTGAACAATTAAATGTGAACATAGCTTTTATTCATGGGGATCTTGAAGAAGACATCTACATGCACCAACCTGAAGGGTTCGTAGTACAGGGAAAGGAAGAGTCAGTTTGTAGATTGAATAAGAACTTGTATGGCCTGAAGCAAGCTCCTAGACAGTGATACAATAAATTTGATAATTTCATGCACAGTGCAGGGTACAGTAGATGTGAGACAGATCACTGTTGCTATGTCAGGTATTTTGATAATTCTTTTATCATCTTACTGTTGTATGTGGATGATATGCTTATTGCATGTGCTAGTATTGATGAGATCAATAATCTGAAGGAGCAGATGTCAAAGCACATTGCAATGTAGGATTTAAGAGCGGCAAAACAAATCCTTGGTATGAGAATTGTCAGAGAGATAGAGTCAGAGGCATGTTGAAACTCTCTCAGGCTGAGTATGAGAAAAAGGTACCTAGCAGGTTCAACATGGATAAGGCCAAACCAATTGGCACACCCTTGGGAAGTCATTTCAGACTCAACAAGAATCAATCACTGTCGGTCGCCATGTGGCTGAGTGTGGTTTAATTTAGCGTAATATAATGTTTAGAAATTATGTATTTTAATTTAAAGAAAATGGGGTCAAACTGATCACATTGATTCCTACAGTTTGGATAATCGAGCTAACCACGAGTACTGTACCACCATAAAAGGTAATACACTGCTTGATAATAAGCTCAGTTAAATAAACTATAGAAATAAATGACTTCCGTTTGATCTGCAAGTTTGCATGATGACCGACAGATTCCCCTATTTAATATGAGAGTCAAATAGGGTTTATTTTAAGTCTGGATTCTTTTAAGTTCCCTATAAGGGCAAGCCCCTATAGTTAATTACAACTTTAGCAAACTATCACTTAAGAGAACTCTCGATAAAAATTAGGAATATTTTGTTTTCATGAATTCAAAAGGAAGGGGTTTTCAACGAACATGATTATAAAATCTTCAATAGGGATTGGTTCAAAGGTGAAAGATTTTGTTTTAAGAATCAATGGAAGAAAAGTAGAGGAGATTAAAGATCCAGAATAGGTTCTTAGTAATCTCCCAAACTATCCTAATGTTTGGCTCAATTTAGGATGATATTAATTTAAGTTAACTCTTGCCAGTTTATTAATTAGGACTTAGATTTGTGTAATGATGATCTACACAAAAATCCTTAGAAAGATAGAAGGTTTTACGTCGAGTGACTACCTCAGAATCCTAAAACAAGTTAGGACATACTGCATATTGGGACTATGCAGGAGCCTAAAAAAAAGGTGAGGTTTATGTCATAAAAGACAACCTCGAAATCCTAAGGATTATTATTTAAACTAAAGAAAGAGTCTTGAACGAGCTGCCCACGAAGTCTGCTCCACGTTCCATATTGAAATGTCTTCAGGTCTTCAAGTCTTCAGATCCTCCAATCTTATTATTAAAAGTTTTATTTGTTGCGATAATTTTATAGTGAATTAATTAAATGGTAGTGGAGGTATAGTTCAAACCTAGGCCAAGGCTAAGTTCACTTAAGCTAAGTAATTACCTAATATTATCATTTCTAGGTTCTCCCTAATCTAAATAATTTTTTATTCTTTCATTATTTGTCCTTAACACATGCATTCTATGTTTGATAAAAATAGTAAAGGAACATGCATTGAGATACATAAATCAATAAATAGAGCAAATAAAGAAACAATGTTTTATCAATTTTTTTTAATTAAGTTTTAATGATTTAATTAGTGGTAACCCAGTCAAGATGTCTATGGCTCCGTCGTCCTGGGTTGCCAGATGCTCTAACTTACTTAGTCCGAAAGGTGGTTGCCCACCAAGACCGGAAGATTCTTGTCAACNATCTAACCTTAGGTTTAAGGTTAAGCAACCTAATGTTTAGGCTTAGCTAATCATATTGGTTTAGGGTTAATGCTGACCTAAGATTATAGTTTAGTTTAGGATGAACCCAATATGTAGGTTAAACTAAACTAAAGTTCATGTCAACTAACCTTAAAATCCAAGAAGTTTATTCTGAATTAAATGATAGGATGACTTAAATTTCAAGTAAAATGGTCCAACTATTCAATTTTGAATCACCTAGGGGTTAAGTCTTCTTAGGCTAGATTTGGTCTAAAGACTGACTGACTTAAAGTTCAAAATGACTAAAATTGGACTTAATGGGTGATTGACTCAATTCTTATGTTGGTTGACCAAGTATGTAATCAAGTTGAACAGGACTTAAAGAGAATTGACTAGGTTGGATTTAGGTCGAGCTTGAGTTAGGTAAACTTAGCCTAAATTAAACCTGAACCCTAATTAACGTGTTTTAATTATAAAAATTATTTTAAACATGATTTTAAAATTTTTAAACCTCTATTAATGGTTAAACGTTCATTCAGAGAGAGTTTTCCAATTTTTATAATTTTTAATTTACATAAATATGTTATTTCATTCAAAAATCAAAATACAAATGTAGAGAAACTAAAATGTCTTGGAAAAATCAGAGAATATTTCCCCAAGGTCATTTTATATTTCTGCCAATTTTCATATTTTTTCAACTTATATTTTAATTTTTATGATTTAAATACTCCAGAACTTCAAAAATTAATTTAAAAATATTTACTTGATGAAAAATTATGATTTTGGTTTTGAAAAATNTAAAAATATTTACTTGATGAAAAATTATGATTTTAGTTTTGAAAAATCCCCCTCCTTTTTCTGAGTTCATAACCTTTTTTATTTTGTTTTTTTGAGTTTTCTATAAAAAGTTACGTCATTTTGAAGTTTAATTACAATTTTTGAAATAAAATAATAAAATAAAAATAAAAAATTTCAGCTTCTCCTCCCTCCCTCGCGCGACGCACACGGAGCAGGACCCGACGCATGCATGGAGAAAATTGATGGCCGAAACTTTTTGGAGTCCGTTCTCCGCCGATTTTCAACTATATTTTGCGTTCTTGGGCTTGTTTTGTTCAGCTCGAAGAGTAGATCACATCCATACGGATACTTGAGTATTTTGTGATCTACTTTTCGATCTGGAAGGGAGGGAAGTTCGAGATTATTATTTCAATTTAAGAGATAAATCTGAGCCTAAGAGGTTTGTCCTCAATTAGGTTTGAATAAGTAGGTCTTCCTGAGCTTATCCAACTCCTCGCGGCGTCGTTTTGACGTAATTTTTGCATCAGGTCGGAGGTTCGCCAGAATTTAGCTTGATTTTGGCTTTTCCGGCGACGTCGGCGTTTTCCGGCGAGGGAGGACAAATGAGAGCTGCTGTTGTGTGTGTGGAGAAGGAAATGAAGAGTTTGGGGGTGCTGTTGTTCTAGGAGAGAANGTTTTCTGTTTTTTATGCATAGAATCATAGAAATAACTAGTGCTATTTGAAACTTTGAATCTGCACGAAGAGCTTGAGCAGGTCCTTGCAAAGTTATTGCTTTCGGTGAGAAGGAAGAATAGAGATATTGTTGACGCAAAGATTGTTATAAAACATGTAATCATACTGTTCAAGGAACTATTTTCTTACCTTGCTTCTCCTACTTCAACCGATTCTCTAAATTCATCACCTTATCCTCAGCTTTAGCTAATGATCACATAGATTTGGTAAAAGCCAGATAGTGGAGGTGACTGGATTCCATTGCCATCGGTATCGAGCATGTTGTCATCAATTTTTGTTGTCTTTCATGTCAGACAACTATTATTAGTGTTATGGGACCATATTTTCTAATACATGTGTCTGCACGACTCAAAACGTCAACATTACATCTTCGCGCCTGAATCAGGCTCAAATTGTCTCAATCATCAGTGAATTAATCCAGACAGTATTAGGTGATGAAACGGACTGCATGAGTGCATCTTAAACATTTACTTAAGAAGGACACCCATACTGCAGATAACACGTAAATCGAGACGTTCGAGCTTAAAAAATTAAATAAATAAAAAATAACAAAAAAGGGATAAATTCCTTATAGAAAAGAAGAAAGGGGTGTCCCCACTTTTCCCGCAAGATGCCTTACAGAGCCCCATATCTCGCGTTGACTTGCTTGCCCGCTCTCCCTCTCACACCCCGACCGCCTCTCACGTGATTGAGCTGAGGATGCCCTCAAGACATAATACCAATACTTAGGAACACACACAGATTGTCTTTCAATTTTCTCTCTGTAAGCAACCAAATGCTTCAGAAACGTCTTGGTTTTGTTGACCTGTAGTCTTGAGGTGTGACGCACATTTCCCAACTGCCAGAGCAAGTTCCGACCAAAAACTTCTTTCTTCATTCCTTTATTCAATTCTCAAACCATAAGAGTGGGACTCTATAACCAATAGAAAATTGAGCAAGACCATCCTTATCAAAATCAACTTAGTTCACAAATATCCTGGATGTTGGGGTACAATATGACAGTGAAAAATCAACCAAGGTTAAAAGATGTTCATATCCAAAGGTCTGTGGATTCTGCTAATATATCAATTGGAGAAATTTTTCACTTTTGTAACAATGCAAATACAATATGACAGTGAAAAATTTTCCTGCAAAGATGAAATCTGAACCCCCAAAAGCCCACTTAATTCAGTATATCGTTTAGATTTCAGGAACTCCTCCTATTCAATGAAAAGAATATCAAAATCAACTTACTTCACAAATATCCTAGAACCAAAAGATTATAGGGGCATTTACATCAATCCCACCCAATTCATGTGTATTTACACATTTAACACCCATTTTAACTTTAAGAAGGTCAAATACACCTTTTAGTTATATAGAGCAATAAATATAAAAATATGAAAGGCATATAAGTGAAATGAAAGCTGACGAATGTATCAAAAATTGTTCAAAAAATTATTTACCCAATGATAACAAATCTTATATAGTGCAATCTAATGATTTTCTAAATCTTTTCTTTCAGAAAATAGAATATCAGCAAATATGGTGATAATGACTGATTCTTCTATCATGAACTATAAAGTCTGAATTAAAGGTTCAAATATTTTTAGCATGTCAGATTAAATTGTATTCAGTATAAATTGATTGAGTGGAATTAAAAAAAATTATTGCATTGATTTCATACCAGCATTATCTCTGTGTTGACACGATCCATAAACAAAGTTCGTGTACAAATTTTGCCCTAAATCTCCCCATATGTTGTTAGTTTGTATGCACGTTGCAATCTATTGTGTTTATGTTGACCAAGGTTTCTATGTATTTGCACATAAACATACCACAGTCATTACCGTTAGTTTAGTTTGTGTAGGAACGCCTCTCTGGTGGTTGTAATTGGCCGATTGGAGGGATTAGTATCGAAGACTATGCTGACGTCTCAAATAATCAATTTAATCTATAATTTGACACAACACGTATAAATACGAAGACTACAAGGTAACCAAAACAATTAAATAGAATCATGACATTATAATTTACTTGCAACTTCATATGTGATGCTCTTATGAGACTTCATGGGGAGGGGGTCATAAAACCGCCATTTTCTTTATCTCAAATCCGCAACAAGCAGGGTCCCAATGTTGGTTATCAATATCAATTATTGACACCGATAGCTGTTAGTCTGGGGACAATTACACAGAGAAATTAAAAAAAAAAAAAAACTAAAAGTTGCAGAGCAGTCTACCCCTATTGTTCTCCTCAGTCTTACTCTCCAACTTTAAACTACATTCTACTCACAGATGGCGGAGAACCTCAGAGTTATGAAAAAACCTTGCAAGATGAAAATTCAAGCAAGTGGGAGCTTACCATGAAGGAGGAGAAGGATTCTCTGCTAGAAAAATCAGACTTGGGAGTTGGTACAACTTCCATCTGAGAAGAAGGCATTACACAACAAGTGAGTGTGCCGGGTGAAAACCGAGCACGATGACAGTAAGAGGTACAAGACTAGACTTGTTATAAAAGGATTTCATCAAAAGCATAATATTGATTATTCAGAGATTTTCTCTCCTGTGGTGAAGCTTACAACTATCGGAATGGTACTGTCTATGGTGGCTTTGTTGTTAAATTTAGGGCGAAAAAAAAGAAATGACATAAATCCAGAAGTACACAGAGATTTAACGAAGATGCTTACATACTCGGGAGCATAGCGGTGAATTTCACTATTTCAGATGAGTTACATACCCATAGAGTTACACATCTATTTATAGATAAAATCTACAGATAAATTTACAAACACACCCTCGCTCCCCCCAACCCACTAATCCAAGAGACACATCTTCACACCAAGAGACANACTGAGTATGAGAAAAAGGTACCAAGCAGGCTCAACATGGATAAGGCCAAACCAATTGGCACACCCTTGGGAAGTCATTTCAGACTCAGCAAGAATCAGTCACCCAAGTCAGAAGAGGAACGATACCACACGAGTAAGGTTCCTTATGCTTCAGCTATTGGTTCACTTATGTATGTTATGGTTTGCACTAGACCTGATATTGCGCATGCAGTGAGCGTTTTTAGATGATACATGAGTAATCCAGGAAAGAAACATTGATAGCAGTGAAGTGGATCTTGAGGTACCTAAGAGGCTCTGCAAAAACTTGCTTGTGTTTCTCAGAAAAGAGTTCAGAGGTACAGGGCTATGTTGATGCTGATATAGCTGAAGACATTGATACACGAAGAAGTACTACATACTATATTTATATTGTTGGTGGCACTGCAGTTTCATGAGGCTCTAATCTGCAGAAGATGGTTTCGTTTTCTACTACAAAAGCTAAGTATATAGCAGTGTCAGAGGTTGCAAAAGAAATGATATGGCTACAGAGCTTCTTGGAAGAATTGGGCAAGAAGAATTAGAAGGGCATTCTCTACAGTGATAGTTAGAGTATCATATTCCTTGCCAGAAATCCAGCATTTTAGTCCAGGACTAAGCACATTCAGATCAGGTATCACTTCATACGGTCATTGTTGGATGACAGACAGTTGTTGCTTGAGAAAATTTGTGGAAGCCCGAACCCTGCTAAAATGTTAAGAAAGAGTGTTACTCTTGAGAAACTGAAGTTGTGCGCAGCTTCAGTTGGTCTTCTAGCTTGAAGACAGGGGTCTTGAGTTGCAGAGGTGGAGGATTCATGTTTAAAGAAAAGGGTGATGCCGCCAGTGGAAGATATCACTTTGAGGAAGAAGACATTGTAGTCTGTGTACCAGTCTCCAAGTGGAAGGTTTGTTAGACTGGAGATAGTTACACGGAGAAATAAAAAAAAACTAAAAGCCTTACCCGCTCTCGCCTTCCCCCCGACTTCCGCTCCCATTTCCACGAACTGCTCCCTTCTCTCTCTATCGTTTTCGCGAATTGACGCCCCCCGCTCCTTTGAGTCGCGCGAATAGCAGCATTCTTTCTTCTTTTTCAGTGTGATCAACTGCTACAGGGAAAGATATCCGAGATGCATTACTTCGGGGCTTCGACGTGCTTTGAAAAAGTAATCTCTGATAGAAAAAAGGTGTTTTTCGACAGGTACTCTCTCTTAGTTGTTTCTGCATGCTTGGCAGAAGGAAGAAGAAGATAGTGGAAGAAAAAGTTTACTCTCTTTAATTTCTTCTTGGGGGCTTGTGGCAGAAGAGAAATAAGTTTTTTCTGTTGTACGTTTTTCTTCTTTTTCGGTGTATTTTGGTGTAAAGAGAGAAGGATAAAGTAAAGGAGATGAGAGATTTCTCTTGTAATTGTCGAAGGAAACGATTAGTGTAAATTCCTCAATTAGTAAAATCTTTTGTAATTTCATGGATGTGGGCAATTTGCCAAACCACGTAAATCTGTGTTTTTTTCTGGTGTGATATTTTTCATTCTATTTTT
The DNA here is from genome assembly GCA_002079205.1 of Phalaenopsis hybrid cultivar. Lineage (NCBI taxonomy): Eukaryota > Viridiplantae > Streptophyta > Magnoliopsida > Asparagales > Orchidaceae > Phalaenopsis > Phalaenopsis hybrid cultivar. Next base: position 275,927 of record JXCR01142232.1, read on the forward strand.
CGCTTCATCGTCGATCATTATATTTCTATGTACCAAATCAATAGCAGCTCCGTCTTATGAACATTTTCCTTTGTAATATGGGCTATGAAACTCGTGATGTCATGCTCCTAAGTGTTTCAAATCTGCAGTTTTCAAAAGGTATTTCAATTAAGAAAATAATGACGCATCCTAAGATAATCCGAATTAGACACTGTGGGTAGTTACCCTGTGACATGGTGATATGTACAGGAAGGATTTGTAGAGATATGGAGATTATTTCCTCTTCTCTTCTAAAATAAACGCAAATGCATCGATGTCTTCTTCGGCTATGTACACCGACAATACATATGAGTTTTGTGAAATAAATTTAATTATTATTTTAAATTCACAGAAAATGTAAATAACAACTGACTTTCTTGCGAATCGTGCACAGTATCAGTCAATCAAATCGAACATATGTGCCGCAAGAAAATCAACGAAAATTATCATAGGCGTTTCCCATAGGTTCAAATAAAAGTATACAATTGAACACAATCTAATGTTATTGATAAGAGACACTAAGTAAAATATATAATAAATACGTTTGAGTTGTGGAAGTCCAAAACGATCCTTTCTTTTTTTAAACAGACGGATGCTTTAAATACCTGCTTCGAAGTTTCAACCAAGTCTATTTCACGTTCTCCATCCTTCTCCTCCTCCATAGCAACTATAGCAAGAGCGCTCTCTTCCTCACGTGATTAAGGGTCTGTTTGGGGCAGCTTGTACGTTTTAGGATAAACTGCTTATCCTAAAACGCGGCCCGCGCTGGGGTTAACCCGCGGCCTGCGTTTAGTGTAAAAATCCAAACACAGTTTCGGATAAGCTGGCGAAACGCGCGAACCAAACGGTACGGCGACGTTTTAAAAACGCCGCCCGCACTTATAAGCTGCCCCAAATGGACCATANCCGAACCCTGCTAATATGTTAAGAAAGAGTGTTACTCTTGAGAAACTGAAGTTGTGCGCAGCTTCAGTTGGTCTTCTAGCTTGCAGACAGGGGTCTTGAGTTGCAGAGGTGGAGGATTCATGTTTAAAGAAAAGGGTGATGCCGCCAGTGGAGGATATCACTTTGAGGAAGAAGACATTGTAGTCTGTGTACCAGTCTCCAAGTGGAAGATTTGTTAGACTGGAGATAGTTACACGGAGAAATAAAAAAAAAAACTAAAAGCCTTACCCTCTCTCGCCTTCCCCCCGACTTCCGCTCCCATTTCCAGGAACTGCTCCCTTCTCTCTCTGTTGTTTTCGCGAATTGACGCCCCCCGCTCCTTTGAGTCGCGCGAATAGCAGCATTCTTTCTTCTTTTTCAGTGTGATCAACTGCTACAGGGAAAGATATCCGAGGGGTATTTCTTGGGGGCTTCGACGTGTTTTGAAAAAGTAATCTCTGATAGAAAAAAGGTGTTTTTCGACAGGTACTCTCTCTTAGTTGTTTCTGCATGATTGGCAGAAAGAAGAAGAATATAGTGGAAGAAAAAGTTTGCTCTCTTTAATTTCTTCTTAGGGGCTTGTGGCAGAAGAGAAATAAATTTTTCTGTTGTACGTTTTTCTTCTTTTTCGGTGTATTTTGGTGTAAAGAGAGAAGGATAAAGTAAAGGAGATGAGAGATTTCTCTTGTAATTGTCGAAGGAATCGATTAGTGTAAATTCCTCAATTAGTAAAATCTTCTGCAACTTCGTGGATGTGGGCAATTTGCCAAACCACGTAAATATGTGTGTTTTTTTCTGGTGTGATATTTCTCGTTCTATTTTTCGCTTCATCGTCGATCATTATATTTCTATATACCAAAACAATAGCAGCTCCGTCTTATGAACATTTTCCTTTGTAATATGGGCTATGAAACTCATGATGTCATGCTCCTAAGTGTTTCAAATCTGCAGTTTACAAAAGGTATTTCAATTGAGAAAATAATGACGCATCCTAAGATAATCTGAATTAGACATTGTGCGTAGTTACCCTGTGACATGGTGATATGTACAAGAAGGATTTGTAGAGATATGGAGATTATTTCCTCCTTTTCTAAAATAAACGCAAATGCATCGATGTCTTCTTCGGCTATGTACACGGACAATACATATGAGTTTTGCGAAATAAATTTAATTATTATTTTAAATTCACAGAAAATGTAAATAACAACTGACTTTCTTGTGAATCGTGCACAGTATCAGTCAATCAAATCGAACATATGTGTCGCAAGAAAATCAACGAAAATTACCATAGGCTTTTCCTATAGGTTCAAATAAAAGTATATAATTGAACACAATCTAATGTTATTGATAAAAGACACTAAGTAAAATATATAATAAATACATTTGAGTTGTGGAAGTCCAAAACGATCCTTTCCTTTTTTAAAACAGACGGATGCTTTAAATACCTCCTTCGAAGTTTCAACCAAGTCTGTTTCACTTTCTCCATCCTTCTCCTCCTCCATAGCAACTATAGCAAGAGCGCTCTCATCCTCACGTGATTAAGGGTCTGTTTTTGGCAGCTTGTGCGTTTCAGGATAAACTGCTTATCCTAAAACGCGGCCCGCGCTGGGGTTAACCCGCGGCCTGCGTTTAGTGTAAAAATCCAAACACAGTTTCAGATAAGCTTGCGAAACGCGCGAGCTAAACGGTACGGCGGCGTTTTAAAAACGCTGCCCGCACTTATAAGCTGCCCCAAATGAACCCTAAATGTCAGTCTGTACAACAAACCTCTTCTTAAATTCATATGACATGAATGGGTTGCCTTGCTTTAATATTNTGGACCATAAATGTCAGTCTGTACAACAAACCTCTTCTTAAATTCATATGACATGAATGGGTTGCCTTGCTTTAATATTCTCCCTAGCTTGCCTAGCTTTAACACATTGTATAAGGTATCTTAGAGAGGATTTATAAGTTGGCGTTGCCTTCTATTTTTGCTCAAGAGTAGTGCTGTAAACGAGTCGAGCTTGAGTGAGCTCAGGCTTGGCTCGTGTTCGGCTCGTTCGAAATTGCTCGTGTTCGAAATCGACTCGTGTTCGAAACCGGCTCGTGAATAGTATATTCGTGTTCGACTCGATTTATATATTCGTGTTCGTGTTCGACTCAAAATTGACTCGTTAAAATTAAACTAAAAAAATTGATGTACAGTGTTGGATTCAAACATGAATCAAATATATGCAAAACAAAGTGCATAACCACACTACCAATAGAGCTGTTACGATTTAAACATAGATCTAAATATATGTATAATATATTATTATATAAATAATATGTGTAATATATTATTATATAAATAATATGTGTAATATATTATTATATAAATAATTATATATATATTTTTTATTTCNTGTGTTCGTGTTCGACTCAAAATTGACTCGTTAAAATTAAACTAAAAAAATAGATGTACAGTGTTGGATTCAAACATGAATCAAATATATGCAAAACAAAGTGCATAACCACATTACCAATAGAGCAGTTACGATTTAAACATAGATCTAAATATATGTATAACATATTATTATATAAATAATATGTGTAATATATTATTATATAAATAATTATATATATATTTTTTATTTCGAGCTAAAACGAGCCGAACACGAGGAAACAAAAAGTTATTCGTGTTCGACTCGTTTATGATTCGAGCTTTAAAAATTTATTCGCGTTTGACTCGTTTACTTAACGAACGAGTCGAAGACGAGCTATTCGCGAACAACAAACTTTTTTTACAGCCTTACTCAAGAGCGCATACTCTGCTGTGAATATCAGNGAGTTATTTGTGTTCGACTCGTTTATGATTCGAGCTTTAAAAATTTATTCGTGTTTGGCTCGTTTACTTAACGAACGAGTCGAACACGAGCTATTCGCGAACAACAAACTTTTTTTACAGCCTTACTCAAGAGCGCATACTCTGCTGTGAATATCAGTCAATTTACTATTAATTGAAGCCTCGAACTCAGAATACCTATGTTCATGCCTTCTCATAAAAGAATTCTTTGACGCCTTGCGCTTCAAATTTTTTGTGGGGATGAAGAATGCCCAAACACCAGAATTGATGGTTGCGGTGATTTTGGCAACGGGATTTCATGAGGGGGTTGATAGCAGTGTCATGAACGGGACCCACGGGCGAATTTGTGTGCTCACGTGTCCATGGAGCAAGGAGTTGTAGCTCTTTGAAGGAATCAAAAACCTGCAAAGAAAATGAATAAAAGATTGGTTTTCAAATTACATAATTACATGTACAAAAAATAATATCCTGTAGCAATTCTAAATAATTAGTAAGTAAACATACATGTCCAGGATGTATCTTAGCAAAAAAAGAATCATAAGGTTTATTGTGCCAAAACATTTGTTGTTGAGCTTCAGGTATGCTAGGTGCGATTACATGTGTGTACTCATAAAATCATATCTAAAATGAGAAAGAAAATACATTAGTTTGAATTAAAAAAAGAAGTCAGGTGTCTTGAAGCATATAAAATGGTCATCGTCAACAAAACAACAAATTCATTCATGGACGAGACTCTGATAGCGGTGTCATGAACGAGACTCGCAGGTGAATGTGTGCTCACGTGTAAATGGAGCAAGCTGTTGTAGCTCCACCACAGTTAAGTCTTTGAACGAAACAAAAACCTACAAAAAAAATTAATAAAAGATTGGTTCTCATATTTCATAATTACTGATGAAAAAATAACATCCTGCAGTAATTCCAAATAATTAGTAAGTAAACATACATATTTGAGACACATCTTCGCGAAAAAGGAAGCACAAGGTTTAATCCTGCTTTTCAACCACATCAAAATTTGTTGTTGAGCTTCAAGTATGCTAGGTGCGATTACATATGTATGCTCATAAAACCATATCTAAAATGAGAAAGGAATACATTAGTCTGAATTAAAATAAGAAGTCAGGTGCTTGAAGCATATAAAATGCTCACTATCAGCAAGACAACAAATTCATTCACATATCCAATCAATTGTTGCCGCTTTATTTTCCAAGCACTAATAACAATTTGCTCGATAAGATATTCACATATGGCACCTGTCCAGTTGAAATTAGGAAATTATGCACATCTTCAACAATATTGTACAGTCCGCTTAGCATGTCATAATTGTTCGAAGAAAAAATAAGTGATAAAAAAAGTTAATAACTAACTCAATATCAGGATAAAAAAACTCCCCTATAACAATACTCATGAGATCATTTTTTTTTTTATAATGAAGTTATGCTTGATAGTACAGATAGTATAGATTTGTCCCAAATCACGGGTTCCTCTCAATTGGGCAATCTTATTATCAATGCAACCTCATCAACATGGAAGCCCAAGGAATTTCCGCCGATCTTGAAAACCTTCTCATCAACATCCCAACATTTCAGAAGTTGCCGAGTCAGTGTATTTTCTTATTGATACAAAGACATGTCAATGAATTGGAATAAACTGAGATCCCTCAAAATGATAATAGCTTCATCATTCAGGATTCCACGTATTTGGTCACACACTACNGCAGTTGTAGCTCCACCACAGTTAAGTCTTTGAACGAAACAAAAATCTGCCAAAAAAATGAATAAGAGATTAGTTCTCATATTACATAATTACAGATGAAAAAGATAATATCCTGTAGTAATTCCAAATAATTAGTAAGTAAACGTACATGCTCGGGATGCATCTTCGCGAAAAAGGAAACACAAGTTTTATTGCACTAATCCCGCTTTTCAACCACATCAAAATTCGTTGTCGAGCTTCAAGTATGCTAGGTGTGATTACGTATGTGTGCTCACAAAACCACATCTAAAATGAGAAAGGAAATACATTAGTCTGAATTAAACTAAGAAGTCAGGTGTCTTTAAGCATATAAAATGCTCACTATCAGCAAGACAACAAATTCATTCAGATATCTAAGCAATTGTTGCCGCTTTATTTTTCAAGCACTAATATCAATTTGCTTGATAAGATATACTTGCCCAGTTGAAATTAAGAAATTATGCACATTTTCGACAATATTGTACAGTCCGCTTAGCATGTCATAATTGTTCGAGGGAAAAAATAAGTTTGATAAAAAAAGTTAATAACTAACTCAACAACACGACAAAAAAACTCCCCTATAACATAACTCATGATATCGTTTTTTACTTGTAATGAAGTTATGCTTGATAGTACATATATTACAGATTTGTCCCAAATCACGGGTTCCTCTCTGTTGGGCATTCTTATTATCAATGCAACCTCATCAACATTGAAGCCTAAGGATTTTCCGCCGATCTTGAAAACCTTCTCATTAACATCCCAACATTTCAGAAGTTGCAAGGTCAACGTATTTTCTTATTGATACAAATACATGTCAATGAATTGGAATAAACTGAGATCCCTCAAAATGATAATAGCTTCATCATTCAGGCTTCCACGTATTTGGTCACATACTACTCTGATAGCGGAAGACCTGCGTCTACATGTAAGCATCCTTGTAATTAAATCCCAACAAACAATTCATAGAAAGCACAAATTCATTATATGATAAAAGTGAAAACTTAAAAGTATATATAAATAATGCATCTAGTATTAAAATCTTTAATATCACATGAAACATTAGTATATATACACCAATATATATATAAGTATATAAATTGGTTTGCTCTTCTTAAAGTTGTGTGGTGGATCAATATTTTCGATACCAGGGTGGTATTGAGGTAATATCGAGGTGGTATTGGCATGGTATTGGGGTGGTATTGACACGGTGTTGTTGAGATCTTGGGAGTAAATCAATACATGTATTGGTGTGATATTGAGATGATATTGAGGTGATATTTTGGTGGTATTAAAGTGATATTGGGATAGTATTGAGGTGATACTCGTGATGTTGTTAAGGTCATGAGAGTGAATCAATACGTGTAATTTGTGTTATTGGGGTAGCATTGAGGTCGTATTGTTGAAATTTTGTTGGATGGTATTGAAGTGATATTGTTGAGGTGGTGTTAGGTGTGAATCAATGCATGTGATATTGGAGTGGTATTAATATGATATTGGGGTGATATTGAGGTGGTATTGGGAGTGAGTCAATACATATGATATCAGAGTAATATTGTGGTGATATTGAGGTAATATTGTTGAGGCCTTGAGGGTGAATAAATGCATATCGTATTAGGATGGTATTGGGATAATTTTGAGGTGGTATTATTGAGGTCTTAGGGAACGAATCAATGCATGTGGTATTTGGGTAATATTGACATGGTATTCAAGTGATGTTTGAGTGATATTGTTGAGGTGGGGTAGTATTCGAGTGGTATTGAAGTGATATTATTGAGGTGGTGAAATGGGGTGGTATCGGGGTGGTATTGGGGTCGTATTAAGGCGGTATTAGGGTCATATTTGGGTGATATTGTGGGGTAGTATTGAGGTGGTTATTGGTGTGGTATTGAGGTGATGTTAGGGGGTGAATCAATACCTGTGATATTGGTATTGGGGTGATATTAGAGTAATACTGGGGGTAATATTGAGGTGGTACTAGGGGTGAGTTACAATACCCCCAACACTTGGCCCAATATCACATGCACAGAATTAGTTCAGACGTAAAGCCACACATTCAACTATCGAAATATTACCGGAGTGCGGTGGCACAAGTGACACCTAACACAATAATTTCCCCTCTTGTGGAGTGTGCACCCTAATCCATGTCATTCCAATAAAACTTAAAGAAAGATGGAGCAAATAAATTTCGTAACTTTCTTGGGGCGGCCTAGCATCTCATTCAGCAATGCACAATGTTCTAGATGGAAGGATTACTTAAGAAAAATCATAAATTTTAAATTTAAAGAGTATTCACACAAATCCATTTATAAAAAAAAGATACCAGTAATGAACCTATAAAAAACTATTCAATGTTGATGACAATATCAATTATGTAGGCACATAACCAGTTCAAATATAAGCTAACTGAATCACCAAGATAGTCTCTTAACAGTAATTTTGTTAAGCAAAACAAGAAGCCCTCTCATTAGTCAGCTTCACTACACGTTTACGAAAGGCAGGCCAACACAAACAAGCCCCACATAGCCACTAAAAGAAAAAAATAAAACTAAAGCACAACAATACTAAAGGTTTCACACAACAATTATCAATATAACCCTCGCGTGCCCTTGCTTTAGACGCACCGGGGTCCACTTGACAATTTACCATAAACCAACTACACTAGTTAGCAAGAACTTAACGGCTAAATAACTCAAAATCAAAGCTGACCGGATGAATGAGCGAGGTAAGCCAGAGCCCCAACAAGTGGAGCGTTAATATACGTTGCCGGCTCCGACTGCACATAATCAGACCGCTCGTCAGGAAAACGGTCTTGAGCATCGGGCCCGCCCACAACCGCGCCAACGAGAACGTTCGGATTAGGCTCCGACGAGCTCAGTGCCGCGAATCCCGCGGAGCATGGTATGCGTTGTGGGTGATCTGCAACTGATGGCAGCGAGGATCCCCTGTGGTGGACTCTCTCAGGATATCGCGACCCGTACCCCACCATGTAAGACATTCTCAGAGGATTATCGCCGAGGAGATAGTCGATTTGTCGCTTAGCAATTGCGCGAAGCTTATGCGGGGTGACCGTTGCGCCACCGCAAGTTACCAACTTGGAGGAGAAAGTTAGGTATTTTGCGTAGGTGAGGAGGAGAAAGGAAGTTGATGTGACATACTGCATGTTGCTGTCGCTCATCTTGAAGAGTAGACCGCCTGGGGTGTATTGGGTTTGTGAGGAGGCTCCCGGGATAAGGGAGCAGATAAAGTTGTCAGCGTGGCCTTTGTAGTCGTGGAGAGATTTGAGGTTTTGAACAAGGAATGCCTGTTGAGAACATTGTGGAGGTTAATTTGAAGCTGAGTTNTATTGTTGAGGTGGTGAAATGGGGTGGTATTGGGGTCGTATTAAGGCAGTATTAGGGTCATATCTGGGTGATATTGTGGGGTAGTATTGAGGTGGTATTGAGATAATATTGGTGTGGTATTGAGCTGATGTTAGGGNAAGGGTCGTATTAAGGCAGTATTAGGGTCATATTTGGGTGATATTGTGGGGTAGTATTGAGGTGGTATTGAGATAATATTGGTGTGGTATTGAGCTGATGTTAGGGGGAGAATCAATACATGTGGTATTGGGGTGATATTAGGGTAGTATTGGGGGTAAATCAGTGCATTTGGTATTGGGGTGATATTGAGGTGGTATTAGGGGTGAGTAACAATACCCCCAATACTTACCCCAATATCAGATGCACAGAATTAGTTCGGACGTAAAGCCACACATTCAGCTATCAAAATATTACTGGAGTGCGGTGGCGCAAGGGTCACCCAACACAAAATAATTTCCCCTCTTGTGGAGTGTGCAACCCTAATCCATGTCATTCCAATAAAACTTAAAGAAAGATGAGCAAATAAATTTCGAAACTTCCTTGGGGCGGCCTAGCATCTCATTCAGCAATGCACAATGTTCTAGATGGAAGGATTACTTAAAAAATCATAANGAATCAATACATGTGGTATTGGGGTGATATTAGGGTAGTATTGGGGGTAAATCAGTGCATTAGGTATTGGGGTGATATTGAGGTGGTATTAGGGGTGAGTTACAATACTCCCAATACTTACCCCAATATCACATGCACAGAATTAGTCCGGACGTAAAGCCACACAATCAGCTATCAAAATATTACTGGAGTGCGGTGGCGCAAGGGTCACCCAACACAAAATAATTTCCCATCTTGTGGAGTGTGCAACCCTAATCCATGTCATTCCAATAAAACTTAAAGAAAGATGGAGCAAATAAATTTCGAAACTTTCTTGGGGCGGCCTAGCATCTCATTCAGCAATGCACAATGTTCTAGATGGAAGGATTACTTAAAAAATCATAAATTTTAAATTTTAAGCATTATTCACACAAATCCATTTATAAAAAAAGATACCAGCAATGAACCTATAAAAAATTATTCAATGTTGATGACAATATCAATTATGTGGGCACATAACCAGTTCAAATATAAGCTAACTGAATCACCAAAATAGTCTCTTAACAGTAATTTTGTTAAGCAAAACAAGAAGCCCTCTCATTAGTTAGCTTCACTACACGTTTACAAAAGGCAGGCCAACACAAACAAGCCCCACATAGCCACTAAAAGAAAAAAAAAAAACTAAAGCACAACAATACTAAAGGTTTCACACAACAATTATCAATATAACCCTCGCGTGCTCTTGCTTTAGACGCACCGGGGTCCTCTTGACAATTTACCATAAACCAACTACACTAGTTAGCAAGAACTTAACGGCTAAATAACTCAAAATCAAAGCTGACCGGATGAATGAGCGAGGTAAGCCAGAGCCCCAACAAGTGGAGCGTTAATATACGTTGCCGGCTCCGACTGCACATAATCAGACCGCTCGTCAGGAAAACGGTCTTGAGCATCGGGCCCGCCCACAACCGCGCCAACGAGAACGTTCGGATTAGGCTCCGACGAGCTCAGTGCCGCGAATCCCGCGGAGCATGGTATGCGTTGTGGGTGATCTGCAACTGATGGCAGCGAGGATCCCCTGTGGTGGACTCTCTCAGGGTATCGCGACCCGTACCCCACCATGTAAGACATTCTCAGAGGATTATCGCCGAGGAGATAATCGATTTGTCGCTTAGCAATTGCGCGAAGCTTATGCGGGGTGACCGTTGCGCCACCGCAAGTTACCAACTTGNATATCGCGACCCGTACCCCACCATGTAAGACATTCTCAGAGGATTATCGCCGAGGAGATAGTCGATTTGTCGCTTAGCAATTGCGCGAAGCTTATGCGGGGTGACCGTTGCGCCACCGCAAGTTACCAACTTGGAGGAGAAAGTTAGGTATTTTGCGTAGGTGAGGAGGAGAAAGGAAGTTGATGTGACATACTGCATGTTGCTGTCGCTCATCTTGAAGAGTAGGCCGCCTGGGGTGTATTGGGTTTGTGAGGAGGCTCCCGGGATAAGGGAGCAGATAAAGTTGTCAGCGTGGCCTTTGTAGTCGTGGAGAGATTTGAGGTTTTGAACAAGGAATGCCTGTTGAGAACAATGTGGAGGTTAATTTGAAGCTGAGTTCGAGGGAAATGGAGAGGAGAAAAGAGGGGACCTTAGAGAGAAGGATACGAGCTCCGACGTGCTTGTTGTCCCAGCCGAAGGTGTTGTCCGACTCATCGGCGCCGAGGATTTGTCCATTAGTTTGAATGTAGTTCAAATAAACGGGGTTCCTGGTCGCCTTGTGAAGCCATGCGGCTCCCCACAGCAGTTCGTCCTGAAGAGACACAGGATATCAGGGATAGAAACAGAGACAGCGGACCAAAAGAAGAAAAAAAATGAATTGGGAGAAAACCTGATAGCCGGAGTAGGAGCAGTAAAAGGGGCAAACAAAGGTCTNCACATACTGCATGTTGCTGTCGCTCATCTTGAAGAGTAGACCGCCTGGGGTGTATTGGGTTTGTGAGGAGGCTCCCGGGATAAGGGAGCAGATAAAGTTGTCAGCGTGGCCTTTGTAGTCGTGGAGAGATTTGAGGTTTTGAACAAGGAATGCCTGTTGAGAACATTGTGGAGGTTAATTTGAAGCTGAGTTCGAGGGAAATGGAGAGTAGAAAAGAGGGGACCTTAGAGAGAAGGATACGAGCTCCGACGTGCTTGTTGTCCCAGCCGAAGGTGTTGTCCNTGAGGGAAATGGAGAGGATAAAAGAGGGAACCTTAGAGAGAAGGATGCGAGCTCCGACGTGCTTGTTGTCCCAGCCGAAGGTGTTGTCGGACTCATCGGCGCCGAGGATTTGTCCATTAGCTTGAATGTAGTTCAAATAAACAGGGTTCCTAGTCGCCTTGTGAAGCCATGCGGCTCCCCAGAGCAGTTCGTCCTAAAGAGAAACACAGGATATCAGGGATAGAAACAGAGATAGCGGACCAAACGAAGAAAAAAAATGAATTGGGAGAAAACCTGATAGCCGGAGTAGGAGCAGTAAAAGGGGCAAACAAAGGTCTTTAATCCGTTGCTGTAAGGGCCCCTGTACTTGTCAGCAAATGCAAACACCTACAAAGAAATTGGAAGAGGGAAGGTTAGCATCTGCTGTAGGGGTTTATGGGTACTGCGAAGAGGTTTTTGGGGAACTTTTTTTACTTGGATGGCTCTCTTTCTAAGTATTCGAGAGTAAATGGGATCGTCTCGTCTGAAGACAATGGAANTACAGGGTTCCTAGTCGCCTTGTGAAGCCATGCGGCTCCCCAGAGCAGTTCGTCCTGAAGAGAAACACAGGATATCAGGGATAGAAACAGAGACAGCGGACCAAACGAAGAAAAAAAATGAATTGGGAGAAAACCTGATAGCCGGAGTAGGAGCAGTAAAAGGGGCAAACAAAGGTCTTTAATCCGTTGCTGTAAGGGCCCCTGTACTTGTCAGCAAATGCAAACACCTACAAAGAAATTGGAAGAGGGAAGGTTAGAATCTGCTGTAGGGGTTTATGGATACTGCAAAGAGGTTTTTGGGGAACTTTTTTACTTGGATGGCTCTCTTTCTAAGTATTCGAGAGTAAATGGGATCGTCTCGTCTGAAGACAATGGAAGCAGCGGCAAGAGCAGCGGAGGTCTCGGCGGCGACATCGGAACCGGGGTTGCTTTCGTCAATCTTGAGAACTGTTCTTGGAGTGTCCATATCCTCTGGTCTCTCCCAGCAAGCATGGTCTTTGTTCGCATCCCCCACCTGAACGTATATAGTATTGGGATGGTCAGTAGCCTTGAGGAGGTAATCAGTAGCCCATCGAATGGCTTCCCTTGCGTTTTGGAGCTCAGCCTTCATCATGCCACCAAACTCAATCACACTCCAAGAGAGCATGGTAGCAGTGAAAGCCATGGGGAATCCGAACTTCACGTTATCGCCTGCGTCATAGTAACCACCAACCAAATCTACCTGCATTTTTCCAATTTAAAAATAAAAATTCAAAACAAATGAAAAAACATCAAATAGAGAAGTTGAGCGCGTTCTTACTTGCATCTCGGTGCCATCAGAAAGGCCAGAGTCTCTCCTCCATTTCAACCTCTGGTTTGGAGGAAGCTTTCCCGACCTTTGGCCCTCAAAGAAAAGAATAGACTTGGTGAGGGCATCACTGTAGTCATGGGTAGCTGCAATGTGGTGTGGATGGTGCTCTTGTTGGTGGACAGGGAAGGCAAGGGCAATGGAAGAGCTGAGGTAGATGAAGAAGAACTGGGAAAGACAGAGGAAGAAGGAGATGAGCGAGGAAGGCGAGGAATAAAGCAAGAGAGCCATTTTGGCCCTCTAACCAACTGAACTACCTTTAGTTAACGGTCGTGAGCGAGTAGACAAGTAGGCAGAGGGAGTTGAATTTATATAGCAATAGCAGAGCCCTGCTTCTCTCCTGCTCTGCCATTATTGTCACCACTGCGAATAGCTTAAAAGATTCTGCTCCCCTCTATTTGTTGCCGTAAGAAGTCGAAAGGGTCACATGAAAGAACTGAGATTGAAATAAATGGCGCCGGGTTGCAGTACATGAATACCCTTTTCAAGATCGGAACTCCTATTTCTCCACAAACTCTTTTAGGTTTTTAATTTATGAATATTATTATTGTCCGGGCAAAATATAACTTTCCTTGTTGCTATAAATTTTTTATTCTATTACTTCTTAAACTTTAAGTAAATATAAATAAGAAAGATTACATACTTAAAACTCAAAATGTCAAGATTTAAATATTTTACAGAATTTTTTACATTTGAATTTCATTATTTACATCATTAACCCCTCAGCTAACACCATCAATGAATTGCACCCAATACAAAATATATGAGATTGAGTAGCATCATGCAAGGCTGATTAGAGATTAAATGGGGATTACTGCTGTTGAATACGGATAGGACGTAGGGTGGTCCGGTATTGTCGTTTAGTACATACAACTTGCTGAAAGACCTCCGATATTGTTGGAAGAGGATGTATGGTAAGAGTGAAACCGAAGAAATACCTAGAGGGACCCTTAGGCAAAAAAAATTATTTGTGACCTCCGATCAATCAGAGGAAGACGACTTCTCGGAGGTTTCTGTAATTCAAAGAGTTTTAGTGAGAGAGAGAGAGTGAGTGAGTGATGGAGAGTGAGAGAGCCTGTGAAAGAGAGAGAGAGAAAGAAGAAGAAGAAGCTCTCCCTAAAAAGAGTTGAAGAGGGAAAAAGGTGCCCCGTCCCTTTTATTTTTATACATGAGACAGAAAATAATATTAAATTTTCAAAGTAGAATATCAAAAATTATATTGGTGATTTTTGTCTTACTGGACTAAAACCTTAGTGTTAAGAAGCACTTTTAAATGAAAGATTGACGGATGTCCTAGCCAAACCAGATGGCTTTCTTTAGTTGCTTGCTTCATAGAGATGGGACTAAGTCGTTCCCATGGGGACGATGGTGATAAGCCTGGTCAGCCATTTCAACAAGTGGGTCTGATTCACTCATTTTAGTAAGTGGGCTCGATTCAACCAATTCAACATGTGAGCTAGATTCAGCTAAGTCAACAAGTGGGCTAGATTCATCTGCTTCAACAAGTGTGCTTAATTCAGCTACTTCAATAAATGGCTTGATTCAAGGAGACAAAAATCAATTAAAATTTTATATATGTATTTGTGTGTACAACTAGAATCAAAGATGAAGACCAAACAAGATAACATAAGAGATTGGCTATGAGGAAGCGAAACTATGGGCCAGTAAGCTAAAACAAGATGAAGTTAAATAACATCAGGGATGATGCCGACTATAATAAGAGAAAGAGTTAAAATGTGTTATTTTTTTATTTTGTTTTAATTATATATATGTATTTGTGTATACAACCAGAATCAAAGATAAAAACCAAACAGGATAACAGAAGAGATTGGCTATGAGGAAGCAAAACAGTGGTCTAGGAAGCCAAAACAGGATGAAGTTAAATAACATCAAGGATGATGCAGACTATAATCAGGGAAAGTGTTAAATTTTTTTTTTTTTTAATGTTTTGAATGTTATATATATATATATATATATATAT
>JXCR01142239.1:8489-20179 GCA_002079205.1 Phalaenopsis hybrid cultivar
CTGAGCATCATAATAAGTTACCTCAAAATTTGAATGCCTCTGCAGGTACTCACTATCATAATCATGTCGGTGTTCTAAACCTCTAATCCTTTCACTTATCAATTCTATGCTCTTCTGCTGCAAGGTCAACTCATTCATCAAATCAGAGAGGGTAAGGGAACTAGAAGGTGGAAGGTCATAACTTGTAGAAGGGACATCTCTACTATTAGAAGGTTCTTGACTTCTACTCCCAGTTTTCCATTTCTCATGGGATTCATAAGTCTTTAGATTAGTATTACTAATGGGTTTAATAGAATAAACCCATTCTTCATCTCCAAATTCTACTCCAAAAAGTTTGTAAATTGCATAAATAAGTCTAGGGTGTCCCATACCTCCACTAGTCTCACTCCTCACTGTAGTCAATATATTCTTAAGAATTATTCTCCCCACATTTATAGTTCTGAGTACAAAAAGTCAGAATAGCTCTATCTCTAGTTACCTCACTATGGTGATAGGTCGTTAATAGAGTAGAAGAAATGAAATAGTGCCACTCTTTAGAGGTGGCATTCAACATGAAAACAGAAAAATTTCCCTGTTCTCGCTATTTTAGCTTCCATGTTCCTTTCCCATCAGTGAGAAAGTTGATCACATCATTGAGAAGACCTTCCATCGTACTAAAGGATTCATATTGGCAGCTGTAAGAGTCTGAGACTTCATAAAAAGTGTTGATGCGGGTGGCAGTAAACTCAACAGGGAATCTACGCACTTGAACGATTCCGTCATCAGAATAAATCAAATTGGCGTAGAACTCCTTCACAACATTTGCATCTGCTTTATTAGTGGTGTAACAAAAGTTTTCCCACCTCTGCTCAGCAATAACTCGTTCGATTTCTCTTCCCGAATTTTTAAAAACTTGATCTTGTATGCACTTCTTTCCTTTAAATATGGAAGTAAATTTTGTTTGAGCCATCGCATTAACGAAACAAGACTCGTCAAACTCAACTCTTCTATTTTGTCATGGAGCCATTTTAATCTAATCAAATTATAGAAAAATTCCAAAAATTACTTCAAATATGTAAATCATGGCTTCTAATGGTAATTTAAAGAGTTCAACTTTAAGATCCATGAATTTATTCCCAATTTTTATTCACATTCTCAATTAAGAGTTCAACACTAAGATCCATGAATTTCTTCCCAAATTTTCTTCACATTCTAAAATTTTTTGGATCTCCTCAATTGAGCTCCATGAATTTCTTCCCAAATTTTTTTTACATTTTCAATTTTTTCGGATCTCCTCAATGTGCGAGAAATTCATGGGTGAAATCAAATATTTTTAGCTTGGAGTGAAGCTCTTACCTAAAGATGATCAAATCCGGTGTCAAAAAGCCTTTTAAATGCCTCCCAATCCAAGATCTTTCAAGCCCTAAGTCGAAAATGGAGTTTTTAGGAGGAAGGGGAAGATGAATTGTGGTGGTTAACTGGTCAAAATTGCGGTTAAAGGTATTTTTGATGAGCTGGCCATTGGCGGGGTCGATGGCACCATCAGCGCGCTTAATTGAAATTTAAATCTTAAGTCTCGGGAAAATCCAGCCATCGGTGGCGTCAAGGGCGTCGTCGGTGGGCTCTATTGATTTTGTCCAAATTCAAGATTTTTACGATTGCAATCAATTCAAAGCCTAAATGACATCCGTCTAATCATTATAGACATAATTTTAAGTAACTAAATGATGTACTTAGCACATATAAACTTTCACAACGCACAACATCACATTTATATTTAAATTCCAAGGGGTACAATATATGTTACCTAACACACCTAAGCTTGGTATTTTCTTAACCTCAATACATTAATTCAGCGTCGCAATCCAAGCCACAACACTCAAAATGCTGAAAACAAAACATCCTATGCTTAGTCTCAACTATACAGAGATCTATAAGCATAATTCTAAAGCAAAGAAACTACAAAGTTCAAATCTAAATACATAGATAGACATAAAGGTAGTAATATAAATCTACTAATCCTCAGACTCGGTACTCGATTCTCCACTGAGATTGCCCATTGATTGCACATGAACGAAGAGGTTGTAGAAGGGTCGGAATGGAAATTCTTTAGTAGAATCTTCCTCATCAATCGTATCGAAGTATCTTCTAACTGTCCAGAATGTTTGAAATGTTCATTCATCCTTCAGTTCAGATGATCGAAGAAATTAGAGATATTATTAATTGCATTCATGACATTTTGTACCTCCTTTTCTTCTTGATTCGGTGTAGGATCACCAAAGACTTATCAGGGACTAAAGGTTGAACTGGTAGTGAATTCTGAGACGATTGAGCAACTATCATGGCCATGTCATTTTCATCTTCAAATGGTGGGAATCTTTCAGTTGGATCCAAAGGCTTCCAAGGCAGCAATACCTTTTTCCCAATTCTCATAGGACACTTGGAACTAACTGCAAAGTGAGAAAATTGTGGAGGGGTGTCCAAGCCCAAAAGTTGATATATGAACGATTAAGCCCAAAACCGACTTCACAATTATAGATCCAATGTTGATCGGCAGTCCCCTTTGGATGCAGTAATTCAAAATGACACTTTCTTTAGAAAATTTATCGATCTTCATTTTCGGTAAAAGTTTCACAGAAATGAAAAAGTGTCAATGTTTAGAAACGGGATTCAGGAGTGTTGTAGAAAAACTAACATACCCGTTTTCTCTTGTTTCCCAATCGTTAGTTTCGTCCACTAAATACTAGTAAATCTCATTCATATGGTTTCTCATTGGGACAAAATTGGAATAGTGATAGACCTGAACATTTTCTATCATATATAATTCATTGATCCATGCAAAAGTGAAAGTAATCCATCTACCTAGCACATAAACAACTCCTTAGTTGATTCCATGTAAATTTGCATAAAATTCTTTTGCCGCAGGAACCACCACGGCGGCAATAGTGTAGCACAACACTTCCCATCTTCACCGCACTATCATTTCTGCAATATCCATCGTGGGATTATTCAATCCGCGATTCACGTATCCTCGTTCTTTGATTAATATTTTCTTCTTCAACAACTTGTTGAAGATTCGTTATGCTTCCGCACTATTAAACTTCCACCGATTGAAAACTCACATTCTGGGATTATTAAGGGAATTGGATTCCATAAGAATGAAATTGGTAGAGTTTCACTTCATTTTTGGAGGGAAAATATGAATTAGAATTCCAAATTTTGACTTTAAAAAGAGTACTCTCGCCCAAAAATCGTCAAAAACTGCCACTCGAACACAAGAAACCATCATCTTACCGGTCTCACCGTTGGCGGCCTCGAGGGCTCCCTCAGCTTGCTTCTATATTAATTTTTTCTGGACCCTTGGGAAAAACCCACCGTCGGCGTCGTCAAGGGGGCCGTTGGTGCCCAAGGCAAAATTTTCACAGTTTCGATCTGGTCCAAATGCGTTCCAATTTTTCTTCATGAAACCAATTTTTAAGATGTTTCAAGGGTAAATAAGAATAGTAGAGCTTAATACTACAAAAAACTAGTGATAATTTCAAATAAAAGCTACAATAATCGCAAATAAAGTAAAGATAAATATGGGTTGCCTCCCATAAAGCGCTTAGTTTAACGCCGTCAGTACGACCTATTTAGGTGTTATTCAGGTTGACTGATCATTAAAACCTCTTTAAAATTTTATCTTTTACCCACATAATATGGTTTTAATCTATGTCCATTGACTTTAGATCTATTTCCTGTTTTTTGATCTTCAATTTCAATAGCTCTGTAAGTATAAACTTGAGTCACATTAAATGGCCCTAACCAACTAAACTTCAATTCCCTAGGAAATAATTTCAACCTAGTGTTGTAAAGTAAAACTTCTTGTCCTGGTTCCATGTGCTTTTGGTTAGTCTTCCGATCATGCCATAACTTTAATTTTTCTTTATAAATTCTATCATTATCATAATTTCTTAATTCTTCTAATTCATTTAATTGTAACAATCTCTTCTTTCAAATTATAATTGAATTCTTTAATCGCCCAATATGCCTTATGCTCCAATTCTAATGGTAAGTGACAAGTCTTTTCAAAAATCTGTCTCTAAGGAGTCATTCCAATGGAAGTTTTATAAGCAGTTCTGTAAGCTCATAATGCAAGATCCAATCTAGTGGACCAATCTATTCTACTAGGGTTTATAGTATTTTCAAGTATTTGTTTAAGCTCTCTATTAGAAACTTCAGCTAACCAACTAGTTTGAGGATGATAGAAAGTAGAGATTCTATGAATAATATTAAATTTTTCTGCCAATTTCTGAATATATTTATTCCTAAAATGAGATCCTCAATCAATGATAATCATTCTAAGCATTCCGTATCTAGTGAAAATATTTTTCATCAAAAATCGTGAAAAACTTTTAGCGTCACAACGAGGTAAATATTGTGCTTCAATCCACTTAGAAACATAGTCGACTATAATTAATATATATAAGTTCCCAAATGAAGGAATAAACGATCCCATAAAATCTAATCCCTAAACGTCAAAGATCTCAACTTCCAATATGAAATTTAGAGGTATTTCATTTCTTCTATATATATTGCCTACTCGTTGACATCGATCACAAGTTTTTATATATTTATGAACATGTCTAAATATGGTAGGCTAATAAAATCCAGCTTGTAAAATTTTATAAGCAGTTTTATCGCTCCCAAAATGTCCTCCAAATTCAGAATCATGACATTTCAGAATGACCAGCTCCGTTTCTTCATAAGGTACACATCTCCACATAATAAGATCCTTACATTGTTTATATAAATAAGGCTCATCCCAAAATTATGCTTTCACATCATGAATGAATTTTTTTTGTTGTTGCAATGTCAGCATAGGTGGCAAAATATCACTTACAATATAGTTAACAATATCACCTTTGCTGTTGCAATGTCAGCATAGGTGGCAAAATATCACTTACGTATACCATGGTATTTTCCACTCATTAATATAATAAAGTTGTTCATCACGGAAACTGTCTGTAATTTACCATGGTATTTTCCACTCATTAATATAATAAAGTTGTTCATCACGGAAACTGTCTGTAATTTTATGGTATTGTCCACTCATTAATATTATAAAGTTGTTTATCAGGGAAACTATCTATAATTTCATTGTCGGTGTTAGATAATTCATGATTTTCTAATCTCGATAAATGATCAGCAATTTGATTACTAGTTCCCTTTCTATAAATAACCACAAGATCAAATTCTTGCATCAATAGTATCCATCTAATCAACCTTGGTTTAGCATCGCATCAAATATTTAATAACAGAGTGATCATTATGCACAACACATTTAGCTCCAATTAAATAAGATCTAAAGATATTTAATAGCAGAGTGATCAGTATGCACAATACATTTAGCTCCAATTAAATACGATCTAAAGTTAATAGCAGAGTGATCAGTATGCATAATACATTTAGCTCCAATTAAATAAGATCTAAATTTATCTAAAGCATATATAATTGCCACTAACTCTTTTTTAGTAACAATATAGTTAATTTGTGCATCATTAAGAGTTTTACTAGCGTAGTCACTTTAAAAATCTTTTTTTCCTTTGTCCAAGAACCACTCCAATAGCATAATCACTAGCATCACACATTCGTTCAAATGGTTTCTCCCTGTTAGGTAAAACTATAATAGGGGCTGTGATTAATTTTTCTTTTAATAACTCAAAGGCATTTAAACAGCTTATAAATTCAAATTTCTTGTCCTTTTCTAAAAGTTGGCATAGAGGTTTGGTAATTTTGGAAAAATCTTTTTTCAAATTTCTTGTCCTTTTATAAAATTTGGCATAGAGGTTTAGTAACTTTTGAGAAATCTTTAATAAAATGTCTGTAAAAACCAACATGTCCAAGAAAACTCCTAACTTCTCTTACATTAGCAGGAGGTATTAGTTTAGATATGACTTGAATTTTTGTAGGGTCTGCTTCCATACCATCTTCCAAAATTTTATCCTAACACAATTCCTCCTGCAACCATAAATTGACATTTCTCCCAATATAGAACTAAATTAGTTCTTTCGCATCACAATTCCTTCTATAACCATAAATTGACATTTCTCCCAATTTAGAACTAAATTAGTTCTTTCGCATAACTCCAAAACTTTTTAAGGTAATTTAAGCATGCGTCAAATGATGTTCCAAATACAGAGAAATCATCCATAAATACTTTCAATCCATCACCATCTCTGGAATGTTGCAGGTGCATTACATAATTCGAAAGGCATTCTTCTAAAAGCAAAAGATCCAAAAGGACTAGTCTCAGGAGCAATAAAAATTTGATGGTAACCGGTATATCCAACTAAAAAGCAAAAATATTTGTGCCTAGCAATTTTATCCACTATTTGATCTAAAAAGGGTAAAGGGAAGTAATCTTTCCTGGTGGCAGTGTTTAATTTTCTATAATCAATAAATAGGCCACCTAGTAACTTTACTGATAGGTATTAATTCATTTTTTTTTGTTTCAACAGTCACTCCTCCTTTCTTAGGAACACAATGAATAGGACTTACCCACACACTCTGAAGATATATAATTCCAGTGTCTAACCATTTCAAGTTTCCTTTTTAACTACTTCTTTCACTATCAGATTCAATCTCCTTTGTGGATCAAATCTTGGTTTATATTGTTCATCTAATTTAATTCTGTGCATACATATTGAAGGACTGATTCACTTAATATCAGCTAAGATCCAACCAAAAGCTTTCTTATATCTTTTTAATGTGTCTAATAGTTTTTGCTCTTACAGTTCTTTTAATTATGAAGATATAATAACAGGTAATGTAGATGAGTCTCCCAAAAACACATACTTCAAGTGGTTAGATTTTCAACTCAAGTTTACGTGGTTTTATAAATGATGGAAATAGTTTCTTATCAGCATTTTCTGTAATATCCAACATCTCAAATCTTTCCTGAACATAATCTAATTCTTCATTTTCTAATTTATCCAGAATAATTTCATCATTCTCTTCAATTTGTTCTTTAAATTGCTCTTCTTTTTCAACATACTTTGTATCTTCAAAATGTTCTTTAAAATGTTCATTCAGTAGATGTTCAATAATTTCCATGCGAAAACACTCATTATCTCTTTCAACAGCAGGGTATTTCATATATTTCACAATGTTAAAATTTACTTCTTGATCATTTACTCTCATAGTTTATTCTTATTTTTGAACATCTATCATAGCTTTTCCAAAAGCTAAAAATGGTCTCCCTAAAATGATAGGTGTCGGCGTTATTTCGGGGATGGTTTGTTTGTGGGGTTACCCGTAAGAAGCTGTCTGTCACCGGAATCGAAATCCCGTCGCCCGCTTCGGAAGGACATTGAAGTGCGAAATTAAACTGACCCCATAATTTTCATAGCTTAAAATGAAAGTGCACTGTACCTCAAATCATGTATCTATCCCGAAGGATAAACACAAGACTTGAGGATAAGGCTCGATCGAAGTAAACTAAGGAAACTTTTGTATTTGCCGACAAGTTCCCATATTTAATATAAAGAATTAAATAGGGTTTATATTAAGCTGGGCTCGGANGGATCATTTTTGGTAAGTGAATATCAAAAGAAAAAAATGCAACCGTGTCTTTTTTTTTTTTTTTTTAAAAAAAGTTAATTGAAAGGGAAAAGTACTAAAAGAGTCCACAAATGGCTTAAAACATGAATCAATAAAAAAATGGATCCCGAAAAAAGGACTAAACAAAAAATGATCTTTTGTTTGGGAGGAAAGTAGATATTTATTGTCCCCTGAATGCTTCTAATCTTCCTTTGGAAGAAATCTTACGCCATATTTCCCTTGGGTATTATATCAAATTTAGTATTTTCCACATTTTCCTTTCTCCTGACCTTTCTTTTTATTATTGATATGATATTGTATTATGAGAAAATTCATTTGTTACAATATGGATCTTTGCTTGATTGATTGTTTACAAAGCTCCTTTAAGTATTCATATTAGAAACTTTCAGAATCAACTACGAAATCATTTTAACAAAATAAATTAAGTTGAGTGTCTTAATGAGATAAATTCAATAATATAAGAAATGATTTGATTTGAATCCTATTGTGTATATTAAAAGCTTACAAACATTGCTGAAAACTTTTTGAGATCATTTGTGAGATTGAGGGTGTGTTTGGGGAGGCTGTGACAGTGTGGTTTCGATTGCTTTGCTAGGGCATTTGGAAAAATAAGTTTTTGCCCGCTTTCTCAACGAGCTGCAGTAGTAAAGTTGTGTGTTACAGTCTAACTTGACTAATCTGATGAAAACGAAAAATCTACGATCTGATTTTCTAAAAAAAAAGAAAATTGTAATAGTCATCGAAGCTTCTTATGTAGTGATTCCACAACTACTTCAAATTGTTGCAGCTGACCCAAATAGACCCTAAATGATCTCTAATTTTTACGTGCTAGCAACCAAAACTATTGTCTCAATCATAAAATTTTGGTGAGTTCAAGAGGATTGAATTTTGCTATAATTAAAGCTCTAAAATATCTAAAGAAATAATGTATGAATGAAGGTGATTAACAAGGACTTTCCAATAGAGTTTTGATTTTTTTTCGAAATAAACAAAATATTGAACTACAAAATTGTATAAAGATTATGCATCTTTATATCCATGGAAGCAAGAGCCAAAAATGGCCAAAGAAGACGACAAGAGGAATTTTTAGATGAGATAATTAAGAGCTTAAACATTCAAGGTTCGTAAGTGTACATTAGGAATATGCCTGCAGGAAT
The DNA here is from genome assembly GCA_002079205.1 of Phalaenopsis hybrid cultivar. NCBI lineage: Eukaryota > Viridiplantae > Streptophyta > Magnoliopsida > Asparagales > Orchidaceae > Phalaenopsis > Phalaenopsis hybrid cultivar. The sequence continues at coordinate 17,228 of JXCR01142239.1, forward strand.
CTCAAGAAGATATAGAGACTACATAAAGAGAACTGTTGTTTGAACCTTGGCCATTATAACAGTTAGCCTCTGCAGCTGGCTAGACGAAATACTGATCCACCCACTCAACACCGCATGACAGTGCCATTACAAAGATCAACAGTCTATCCACATGCCAAAGCAGAAGCTTTCATGCACCCTCTGCTTGATGGAATAATTCTATCGAAGGGCAATGTGTCTTCACAACTAGTTCCCTCAGAAAATATGACCGAAGATCATTTAGTTCACCGAATGATTCTAGGCTGATTGAATGAGAATACTGATCTCGAAACTGCTTATATGCAACAATATAACAATAATTCTGATTATATTTTTCACTTAAATTTCCTTATTTCGCAACAAAACCAAAACTTGATCTTGAAGAAAAATAAGAATTTAACTTTTAATTTATATATATTGGGAATACTCGGCAAGTATACGTATCGTTATCAAGTAATATAAGTCTTTTTAGTTAAAACCTGAATATCGAACCCACAGGGAAGATATATAATATGCACTTTTTGGAAAACTTTCTATTTTTAAAAAGACAATTATTTAAACTAAATACGTTTTCACAGTAAAGAAAGCTTAAATATTTTTTGTCATTTTAATATTTAGACAAAAATAGAACAAACTTAAAAAGATAACTTGAGTTTTTGTAGAAGAAAAACACTAAATATGAAAATACTTTCTCCCTATCATGAATCAGTAATCATATAGGAATTATGTTGTAGAAGTATGCACATTGTGTTGTGCCAAATAGGAGCAATAATATTTTTTACCCTTACTAGAGATGCTATAAAGAACATTGGCTAATTTAAAGTTTGAGTAGTTCTGAAAACCGGCTAGGCAGGGAAGATACTAGCTCTGGTTGTGCCAAATAGGAGCAATAATATTATTTACCCTTACTAGAGATGCTATAAAGAACATTGCTATAGTTTGAATAGTCTTGAAGACCGGCTAGGCAGGGAAGATACTAGCTCTCACTCTAGAGTTCCCTAGAGCAATAATATTCTTTACCCTTACTAGAGTTGCTATAAAGAACATTGGCTAATTTAAAGTTATTTCTGAAGATCGGCTAGGCAGAGAAGATACGAGTTGTCACTCTAGAGTTCCCTTAATTCCCTCCACCTGGGGGCTAACATCTCGAGCCTAGGCAGGGAAGATACCAGCTCTCACTCTAGAGTTCCCTCGATTCCCTCCACCCGGGGGCTAGCATCGCTAGGCAGGGAAGATACTAGCTCTCACTCTAGAGTTCCCTCGATTCTCTCCACCTCAAGGCTAATAGGTAGGGAAGATACCATCTCTCACTCTAGAGTTCCATTAATTCCCTCCACCTGGGGGCTAACATCTCGTATCATAACCTATTTACCCTTACTAGAGATGCTATAAAGAATATTGGCTAATTTAAAGTTTGAATAGTTCTGAAGACCGGCTAGGCATGAAGATACTAGCTCTCACTCTAGAATTCCCTCAATTCCCTCCACCTAGGGGCTAACATCTCGTATCAGAACCTAAAACAATAAACCACCCTTGATTCCCTCCACCTGGGGTGAAGATACTAGCTCTCACTCTAGAGTTCCCTCGATTCCCTCCACCTGGGGGCTAACATCTCATATCATAACCTAAACAATAAACCAAGTTGGGGGTATCAAAACCTAAAACAATAAACCAAGTTGGGGGCTTTAACCTATCACTTTAAAGTCCTCTAACTCTAACACTCTTCAATGAATATTTCCCTATTTATTTACACTCAATCATATGAACGACATTCTCATTTATACAATCTCATGTGATTCTTTCTAATTGTTGAATGAGACAATACCAACCCACTTCTTACATTTTCTCACAACAAATTTTAACATCTAGATTGGCCAAATCAAGAAGTAAATGAAGTACATGGATNCGACAACCTCAGAATCTTAAGGCGAGTTTAGGGCTTCTATTATACATTATGGTTGTACAAATGCCTAAGAGATGTGTGTGAGAATTTATGTTGCACTAGGCAAACAACCTCGAATTTCTATGGCTTTGTTATTTAAAGCTAAGGAAGGGATTTATTAGTGTAGATCCTCTTGTTGTTGAAGATGGTCGGGCTGCCCACCATGTACGCTCCAAGCTCCTCGTTGTAGCAGAGTTCAAGTATTCTAGATCATTTGGTTATAATGTCAAATCAGGTGACCCTATGGTTAAAGTTCTTTAAATTTTATTATGGGCATATTAAAGTTGATTAAAGCGACACCGGTCAAGATCCCACGGTTCTGTCGTCCCGACACCACTATTTTATATTGGAATCCCTTAGTTTAAATGAATTTATTAAACTCAATTTAATAAGTTTCATAATTTTATTTAGACCGTGGGAAGCCTCATTAGCAACCGTAGGTTATCTCCTCCGAGGGATTCCCGATCTTCCAATAGAGACGTATTAATTTAGTTGAAATTGTAATTTTGGTGATGTTTGTGATTAAATTTTGATTTGTCTTATATTTTTGAAATGTTGTGGGGGTGATTTATGCAANAGTTTTAGCCATGTGGGGGCTCATGGTTTTTGGATTTTAGCTTTGGTTAAGGTGGCTAACCAACGGGTTGGATCATGGTTAAAGCTTATGATGCTCAGTAAAAATGACACTATAGGGTATGGACATGTTATGGCAAGTACCTTGATTTAACCTCTTTATTATCCCTTTTAAAGCATTTTTTCCAAATTTCACCCATGGGATAAATATCAAGCCTAACCATGGGTTGATGGCTGTCTTTAAACTCAAATTTTCTCAAAAAATTCACCCATGGGAATAAATATGAAGCTTAATTATGGGTGTATGGCTGGCTTTAAACTCAACCCTAGAGTCTAGGATGAGTTAAGGTAGGGCTCATTTGACCATACCAAGCTCAATTGGTTTGGATTTGACCATAAGTCCAAAAAGGTGCATGTGA
>JXCR01142239.1:20263-52549 GCA_002079205.1 Phalaenopsis hybrid cultivar
ATATGGTGTAGGAGACCATGAGGAACAACTTTCATGAAGGGTGAAAGCCATTTTAAGGTCAATTGGTTAATCAATTTGGTGGATTTTTTATTTTTGACCCATTTTAAGCAGTTGGGGTTAATTGGTTAATCAATTTGGTGGATTTTTTATTTTTGACCCATTTTAAGCATGTTGGGCTAAGCATGGGTCAAACTTGGGCTAGCCATGGGCTAAGCTCAAATTGATTGTTGTGGTTGGTGAAGAATGGTTAACCAATTTGGTGGATTTTTGATTTTTGACCCATTTTAAGCATGTTGGGCTAAGTTGGTTAATCAATTTGGTGGATTTTTGATTTTTGACCCATTTTAAGCATATTGGGCTAAGTTTGATCAAACTTGGGCTAGCCATGGGCTAAGCTCAAATTGATTGTTGTGGTTAGTGAAGAACATCATTAAACTTGAGCTAGCCATGGGCTAAGCTCAAATTGATTGTTGTGGTTGGTGAAGAACATCATAACAAATTGGGCTAGCTTTGGGCTAAGCTCAAATTAATTATTTTATTTGGTGTAAAACATCATTAAAACAATTTGGTGGATTTTTGATTTTTGACCCATTTTAAGCATATTGGGCTAAGTTTGGGTCAAATTTGGGCTAGCCATGGGTTAAGCTCAAATTGATTGTTGTGGTTGGTGAAGAACATCATTATTAAAGGGCTAGTCATGGGCTAAGTCCAAATTGATTGTTATGTTTGGTGTAAAACATCATAATGAACAAGGCTAGCCATGGGCTAAGCTCAAATCGATTGTTGTGGTTGGTGAAGAACATCATTATGAACAAGTAGCCATGGGCTAAGTTAAAATTTATTGTTGTGTTTGGTGTAAAAAATCATAATGAACAATTTTCATGAAGGAAGAAAATTGTTTTGAAGTTGATTTGGTGATCAATTAGATGAGTTTTAATGCATTTGGATTTAGACTTAAGTTAAGCATGTAGGGCTAAACTTGGGTCAGTGGGTTTTAATAGATTTGGATTTAGACTTAAGTTAAGCATGTAGGACTAAACTTGGGTTAAACAGCTTTAATGGATTTGGATTTAGACTTAAGTTAAGCATGTATGGCTAAACTTGAGTCAAACTTGGTTTAGACTTAAATTAAACCCTTGTCTAACTTGAACTAGTGGGTTTGGATTTTGACTTAAGTTAAGCATGTAGGGCTAAACTTGGGTCAAACTTGGGCTAGATTTGGGCTAAGTCCAAATTTATTGCTATATTTGATGTAAAACATCATGATGAACAACTTTCATGAAGGATTAAAGTTGTTTTGAAGTTGATTTGATGATNCTTTCATATGTACGCAGCAAACCAACAGCGGCAAGCATCGTCATGTTGCGTAGTAGGCCTTTATATATCGTCCATTTATTGGAAGCATAGGCCTCTCTCCTTGAGAATTAATGAGTTGGTAAGCTCCTCCAGCGTAAACCTTCTCAATAACAAATGGTCTCTTCCAAGTTGGCTCAAATTTTCCACCTATCTTGCGACGTGAAAGAATAGGTCTTTTAAGAACAAGGACTAGATCACCAATTTTAAATGTCCTAGGGCGGACCAGTTTGTCATGAGCTCGTATCATCTTTGCTTGATATAGCTCCAGATGTTATTGTGCTTGTATGCGTTTTCTTTCAAGACTCTCAAGTTATTCAAATCTGAGCTTTGCATTTTCTTCAATTGTAAGTTGGTTTGCAGTGGCGACTCTAAGAGACGGCGTCTGNTTCAAATTGATTGTTTTGTTTGGTGTGGAACATCATCATGAACAACTTTCATGAAGGATGAAAGTTATTTTGAAGTTGATTTGATGGTTATTTTGGATGAATTTTAATGGATTTGGGTTTAGACTTAAATTAAACCCTTAAGGGTCAAAATTGAGTCTAACTTGAGCTAGCTTTGGGCTAAGCTCAAATTGATTGTTGTGTTTGGTCAAAAACCCTTATAAAACTAGCTAGCTTTGGGCTAAGCTCAAATTGATTGTTGTGTTTGGTCAAAAATGACCTTATAAAGTTTTTTCAACAAAAATTGGATGCCAATTTGAGGTCTAAGGCATTCAATTGTTGAGATTTGGGGTAATTTCAACAAAAAATGGATGCCAACTTGAGATTTAAGGCATTTAATTGTTAAGATTTGAGGTGTTAGCCAATATTGGGGCTAATTTGGGGATTTTGTCAAAGATGGTCAAATTGANGAACAAAATTTGGATGCCAATTTGAGGTCTAAGGCATTCAATTGTTGAGATTTGGGGTGTTAGTCAATAAAAATTGGATGCTAATTTGAGGTCTAAGGCATTCAATTGTTGAGATTTGAGGTGTTAGATAAAAATTGGATGCCAATTTGAGGTCTAAGGCATTCAATTGTTGAGATTTGGGATGTTAGCCACTATTGGGGCTAATTTGGGGGTTTGATGCCAATTTGAGATCTAAGGTATTCAATTGTTGAGATTTGGGGTGTTAGCCATTATTGCTGCTAATTTGGGGGTTTTATCAAAGATGGTCAAATTGACCAAATTGGATTATGGTGTAGTTGGACAAAATGAAATTGGGAATATTTTGGATTTATTGGGATTTTTTAGAAATTTTTGGAATTTTTTTTTGATTTTTGGGCCATAGAGGGGCATTTTGGTAATTTGGCCATTTTTGGAAATTTTTGTAAATTTTGGCAAATTTGGATGTATTCAAAGTGTTTGGAATAATTTTTTATCAATTTTGGGTATTTTGGAAAAATTTAAGAATTTTGGCCAAATTTGGGTCTTAAGGGCAGTCACACAAATTGGAGGTGCCTAGGGGTAAAAGGCCCAAGTTAGGCATTTCAAGTAGAATTGGATAAATATCTATTCTAAATGAGTCATAAACTAATGTATTGTGAAGATATGGTGTATCCTAGTTCTAAGTCAACACCTAGGGTCAATCCTAAGACCAAATAGCCCTATAGGAACTCTTCTTGAACTTCCCACATAATGATCTTACCTACTAAATGCTAGAGGTTAAGGTCAATATGTGGAATTTCAAATTGAGTAAAGAGAAGAGTTTTGAATTTCTAATGGTGAGGGTACCTTTTCTAGTTTTGGAACTCCAAGTTGAGTAAAGAGAAGAGTTTTGAATTTCTAATGGTGGGGGTACCTTTTCTAGTTTTCTGGACGCTGAGTAAAGAGAAGAGTTTTGAATTTCTAATGGTGAGGGTACCTTTTCTAGTTTTCTAAGACGTAGAAAGAAGAGTTTTGAATTTCTAATGGTGGGGGTACCTTTTCTAATTTTCTAAGATTAGTCAAAGTTTTGAATTTCTAATGCTGAGGAGTACCTTTTCTAATTTTCTAAGACTAGTCAATAGGAAAGTCCTATGGCTAGACCTAGGCTACAATACCTTTTCTAATTTTCTAAGATTAGTCAATAGGAAAGTCCTATGGCTAGACCTAGGCTACTAAATCCGTATGTAGACTTTCAAGTTGAGTAAATAGGAGAGTTTTGAGTTTCTAATGATGGGGGTACTAAATTTTCTAAGACTAGTCAATAGGAAAGTCCTATGGCTAGACCTAGGCTACTAAAGAAGTTTTGTAGACCTCAACCAAAAGTGAGGTCAACATTGTTCAAGTTGTGTAAAGAGAAGAGTTTTGAGTTTCTAATGGTGAGGGTACCTTTTCTAGTTTTGGAACTCCAAGTTGAGTAAAGAGAAGAGTTTTGAATTTCTAATGGTGGGGGTACCTTTTCTAGTTTTCTGGACGCTGAGTAAAGAGAAGAGTTTTGAATTTCTAATGGTGAGGGTACCTTTTCTAGTTTTCTAAGACGTAGAAAGAAGAGTTTTGAATTTCTAATGGTGGGGGTACCTTTTCTAATTTTCTAAGATTAGTCAAAGTTTTGAATTTCTAATGCTGAGGAGTACCTTTTCTAATTTTCTAAGACTAGTCAATAGGAAAGTCCTATGGCTAGACCTAGGCTACAAAAGTTTCTAGACCTCAACCAAAAGTGAGGTCAACAAATGGACCCCCAATAGGTGTGGAGCTAGACCTAGGCTATTAAAGAAGTTTCTAGACCTCAACCAAAAGTGAGGTCAACAAATGGACTTTTGATTTTCTAATAGTGGGGTACCTCTTCTAGTTTTCTAAGACTAGTCAATAGGAAAGTCCTATGGCAAGAAGAATTTTGAATTTCTAATTGTGAGGATACCTTTTCTAGTTTTCTAAGACTAGTCAATAGGAAAGTCCTATGGCTAGACCTAGGTTACTAAAGAAGTTTCTAGACGTCAACCAAAAGTGAGGTCAACGCTTTGCATAAGCAAGTAACCATGAAGTCGTATGGCTTTGTTGTTTATATTTATGGAAGGAAGATTGGTTTAGCTGGGGAAGACAGGTTTTGTTGTTAAAGATCGCCGTGTTGCCCACCATGCTAGCTCCAAGCTCCCTGTTGCGATGAATTTGAGTTTTCTAGTGTGTCAAGTTATGATGTCAAATCAGGTGTCCTTGTGGTTGATGTTCTTTAAATTTTATGGGGGCATGTTAAAGTTGATTAGAGCAACACCGGATAGGATCCTAAGGTTCCCTCGTTCCGGCATCACTATTTTCTATTAGATTCACTTAATCCAAATGAATTTACTAAACTCAACTTAATAAGTTTCGTAATTTCATTTAGACCGTGGGAAGCCTAGTTAGCAACCGTAGGTTACCTCCTCTGAGGGATTCATGATCATCCGATAGAGACATCTTAATTTAGTTGTAATTATAGTTTTGTGTGATTCTTGTGATTAAATTTTGAGTTGTTTTATATTTTGAATGTTATGGCGGTGAATTTTATCATGGTTGATTTTAGTTTTGGTTTTGGTTTTGGTTTTGTGGCTATCCTGATAGTTTTAGTTTTCATGTAGGGTGACATCATTGTTTAGCATGCAAATTTGTGTAAACATAAAAGTATAGCATAAAATTACAAGAAAGACAACGCTGAAAACTGTAAAAGCGTACCTGGCGAGTCTTCTTGTTCCACCACCTGAAACATAAAAGGCACGTTAAGGCATTTTATATGAAATAGAAAAGTAAAATTTTGACGACCAACCTAACCCTAGGTCATATCTTAGTGGATACTTAAGAGTTTAATTAAGGATGATTTTGTCAAGCAAAACATATTAAGTTTAGTAGATCTCCGAGGTACAACAAGTATAGAGAAAGAAGCAGGTCTGTGCTACTCTCCCATTGCCCGGTGAAAAACTCCGAGTTCTTTTAAACTTATTATGTTGCTTAATAATTCATCCTGTAAATACCCTTAGTGTTCAGTGAGCATTGATGTCTCAATTATCCCTAAGAACACTCGTAATTTAATTTAAGAATTATGTGGGTAAAGACATTTAAAGAGACAATTTTAAGAGACTTAGCCAAAATTTGACTTAGGCTTGTAGTGTTTGAAAGATGTTTTAATTTTTATTGATGTTTACTTTTCAAATCCTTATTTAAATGAAACTTGATTTAGCCTAGTTCAGTACTAATCCCTTAAGATTTTTGTGAAAGTCTTAGTTATTGCAAATGAAATTGACTTACAAGTGATGGTGCTGATTCATGTTTTTGTTTTTTGTTTTTCATCAAATAGGGGTATTAAATTAGTGAGTTATTAACACCCAAAATCATACCCCAAAATCTAGGATCATTTAATCGGCTAGACTCCCAAATTTATGTAATTTAAGGAAATTGCAAACTTATCCTTTTTAATTAGGACAAGTGAGGTTGGTTTCTACCAGTTAACCCCTTATGTTTCAAACATCCAAATATGTTAATTAGAATCAAAGATCTCACATTTTCCTTTCTGAAATTAAGCCTAAATGTTAATTAAGGCTAAATTTCCAAAACTAAACATTTGCCCCTAAGGCTCTATCACTTCATAATTCATCAAATTTAATGCAAATGACTTTGGAATTTTTATCCTACCTCACTCAAGGGTCAATTGAGATATCATAGGAGAAAGTGTAATTTTTCAAAATTTAATTTATCTATATAATTATTTTTAATGCAAAAATAGGATTTATAAAAAAAAATTCCTAACTTAACCAAGGTAAATCCTAATCAGTTGAAATTTTTACTGGAGGTAGGCTTAGACCAAAGAAGCCGTTGGACCAAACTTCATGATTTTTCTAATTTTATTTAAATTTTAAGAATTATTTAAAATTCTCGATTGTTTATTAATTATAAAATATTTTAAATGTGGAATATTAAGTTTTATATTTTTATTAAATTTCACCAATTTCTAGGGACATAGAGAAATAAATTTCACATTTTTTTTATTCTTCTTTGAATTATTGGAATTATTTTAGTAAAAATCCATTTTTAGCATTTAAATATTATTTTAAGCTTCAAAATTCAATATTTTTTTTAGAAAATCAGGAAAAATATCCTAATTATTTCCAAGTGCTTAAGAAGCAATTTAGAACATTTCTATGAATTTTATTATTTTTGTGATTATTAGGGATTTTTAATTATTTAAATATTTACAGTAGGCTAAAAATGAATTTCTTTTTACTTCAAATTTATTTTTATAAAATTCCTCTGATCACATAGAACTCCAAAAAACAAGTTTTTATAAATTTTTAAGTTATATTTTAATTATTAAAAATCATTTTAGTGCCAAAATTTTTAATTAACTTGAAAAATCAATTTGAGACATTAAATGAACTCCAAATGTTTTGAAATTTTTATGGGGAGTTCTCTAGAGTTTATATCTTAGTGGAGACCAAAAATTAAGTCGTTTAGATGTCTATGTTACCCAAAATTAATTTTCTTTTTGTTTTAGGGTTGGTGAAGATTAAGTGTATTCTTAATGACTTAATTCATGAAATTATTTCCAAAGGATCCTCTGGTCATGATGAACCTTCCAAAATTTTCATGGAATTTTCTAAGCAACATGCTAATTATCATAATTAATTTATGTAAATAAGAGACATAAACTTGAAAAATAAAGAGCTCTGTCTAGGGACCTCCTCTGACTTTGAAAACATCAGAAGATATCCCCTCAGGTAGAGGCAACAACATACTAAAATTTCAATCCATGGTGATATGCCTATATGCATGGAGAACCAAAACATTCAAATTAGTGTTTAATTAATTAAAAATAAAATATGCATCACATGGACTTAAATTATTTCCACATTATCTCCTCTGTTCACTGAATAAGAGGTATTTTTATTTTATTTTTATGATTTTTCTACACTAAGATATGAATTTTTAAAGGTAGAACTATTTATTTAAATAAAAAAATCTCTATTTTTCTATTTAAATGCACGACGCTGACTGTATCCTCGGCAGCTCTGAAGGCACACGTGGCGCGCTCTGGTTGGACACCGCCATCCACGTAGCCGTTGACTAGGTCCGTGGTTCGGGTAAGGGAGCGCTGTCCGACTCAATCTCCTTCTTCCATCTGATACACACGCGATCGAACGACTCCCCGTGATCATCCCCGATAGAGTGATCCCGTGACCGTTTACACTAAAACTCTAAGATCTCGGCCTAGACTCAGCCAAATCACTTCTAGTTTGATCCTATGGACTCGTCTATGTGAGACAAACATATCCATATAGTAATCATATAATTAAATCAAGCCTAATCAAATGGAGAATCAAATTAGGCTTGGGAGGAAGAGGAGATCAGTACCTTGGCTCTGAGAAGTGAAGCTTTGATCAGAGGTACTTGGCACGTTCGTTGGGGTCCAAGGAGGTTAGGGATTAAGCCTCTGGTTGTGGTGCAAAGCCTAGGTAGGAATTCGACCAAGCCCAATTTCAGGTGTTGGTCTAGAGGTATGTTAAAGTCTCTGTGGAAGGAGATTTGATGGGGCTTTTCCTTCTCTCACTGTGGTGAATGTGTGGGTGAGTTTAATTTGATTTTTGTGGAGTGTAGAAGTTTGGAGAGCTCTATCCTGGTTTTAGGCAGAGATTCAGCTCAAAATTGGGCTCCGGTAAGGGGATTCAGGGCAATGTGGTGGTTGGATTGCACTGAGGAGGTTTCAAAGAGGCTTTGGGATCAATTTGAGAAAGTCTCTCAGAGGAAATTTCAGCACACCTCCCACGGCCGTGGAGGTGAGTTATTATAAAAATGGCAAAGGTGTGGCTCTGAGGGCCATTGTTTGGGTGTATTGTGATGTTTAGGTGCAGGGCAGAGGGGCTCTACCATTTAATTTGAGTGAGGTGGCCTCTGGGTTTGATTTGGGTGAAGTTCAAGAGGAGGTGTCCTCCAATTTTGGCTTCTTCGATGACTAGGTCGGCCGACCATGGCAGGGGGAGGTGGCTAGGAGCTCAGGGAAGCTAGGGGAATATGTCAAAGTAGTTTATTGCAATGAGGTAATGTTTTGGCAAAGATATCTTAAGCCAAAGAAAAAAAGGAAATAAAATCCCTTAATTTGAGGGAACCTTGGTTCATGGCTCATCTTGCTTGGGTTAGATGGTTCTTGGCTCAATCTTAGGGTCCAACTAATGGCTGTGGTGGAGTTAATTTGATGGCTTTAGGGTGGTTAGGCCACATTTAGTGCATGGGTCCAAGTGAGTGAACATGACAAAATTTGGGTTTGGGCTAGGCTAGCCATGTTAATTGGCCCAAATAAATGTTACATTTGGTGTATATGATCATAATGAACAACTTTGGTGAAGGATGAAAGTGGTTTTGAGTTCAATTGGATGGTCAACTTCGAGGAATTTTGAAATTTTAACAATTTGGTCATATTAGGCTAGGTTTGGGTCTAGGTTGGGCTAGCCTTGGGTCAGGTCCAAATTGATTATTTTAAATGGTCAATCTAGATCTCATGAAGAGTTTTCAACATAAATTTGGTGCAATTTTGTGGTTAAGGCATTCAATTTGATGACATTAGGTCATGTGGCCAAAATTGGGGCTTTGATCTAAATCCAAATCGGGCTCAAATGATGGACAAATTGGGCTTGGATTTGGTCTAGATTGGTCAAATATAGGGTGAATTTGAGTTTAGAACTGAAATTGAGGGATATTGAGACCAATTTGATAGACATTTGAGGTAGATTTGGGGAAAAATGGGTCTTTAAAAGGCCATTTGGGGGTTTGGTCAAAGATGGTGAAATTGGCCAAATTGGGTCATCTGATAGTTAAGGAAAATGAAATTAGGAATATTTGGGAGATTTTAGGAATTTTTGGGATTTTTTGGAATTTTTGGAATTTTGGGCTAATGAGGGGTATTTTGGTAATTTGGCAAATTTTGGTGATTTTGCGTAGTTTGGGTGTTTTTAAGGTGTTTGAAATGATTTTTGAACCAATTTGGGTATTTTGGGTAAATTTTGGACTTTTGGCCAAATTTGGGGTCCCAAGGGTATCTATGTAATTTTTGGGGAGTTTAGGGGCAAAAGTTTAGGTTGGGTATCTTGGTAGAGTTGGAGTGCCAACCACCATCAATAAACCATGAACCAATGGAAACCCCATTTTGGGTCCTCTATGTAGTGATCTTAGCCAAACCCTAGCCAAGGGCTAATGGATTTATGGGGCGACCTACTTGAGTCTCCCAAAAGTATTAAGGCACCAAAGCATAGAAGTTTAAGTTTAGGATTGTGAGTGATTGTGAGTGCAACTATGTACCTTAAGCCCTAGTCCAACTCCAAGCGTCAACCATAAGGTCTAGCAGTCTTAAGGGTAACTCATCTTGAGTTCCCCCAAAATGACCCCACCTACTAAGTGCTGGAGGTTTGGACCAATATGTGGAATTTCCAGTTGAGTATAGAAGAGTTTGGAATTTCGAATGGTGAGGGTTCCTTTTCTACTTTTATAATAATAGCCAATAGGAAAGTCTTGTGGCTATACCTTAGGCTACTAAAGCGGAAAAAACTAAACATCAACCAAAAGTGAGGTCAACAGATGGGGGTGCATATATTTCTAGTAGTTTAAACTCCTCTTAGTGATGCTCTTCTTCAACTGGTATTTCCTTAGGAGTCTGGGCTTTCATAGCCCTTCAAATGCTTCTGTTACGGTTTCTCTTCTGAGTTCGAGTTAGCGGTGCAGTCCTTGAACTTGATCGAATTTCAGAAACTAAAGGTAGGGAAGCTAATCCTTCACTTGGATCCTCAACAATCATTATTTCTTTTCCCTTGATAGCGAGAACAACATGTTTGGTATGTGCCACGACGACAACAATAGTCTTGGCTTTCTTGTAGGAAGAGAAGTCCTGAAGACAATTCAGGTTGAATTCAACAGACTGCTCCTGAATATCTGAAGTGGTGACCTTCATTTCAACGAACAGAGCCTTCCCGAGGATAACCTTGAGGTCTTCAAATCTGGCTCCAAACTTAATTGTGAGAGCAACGTTGCGGGCTTCATGGCTTGTCGGCAAGTTAAAGGAAAAGGTCAGTGTTTGGTAGGCCATTGTAACAACTTTAAAACAAAAAGTTTTACGGTTAGCTATATGGCCAAAACCTTGTAATCTTAGTGCAAGCACTAAAAATTTATAGAGGTTGGTCTGTAGACTGGGTAAGTCTTAGTTTGTGAGGATTTAAAAAAAAAGGTAATTTGAAAGTAGAAAAATTTAATTAATATAACAAAATCTTAAAGTGTTAGGACCAATATGTGGAATTTTAAGTTGAGTAGAGAAGAGTTTGGAATTTCTAATGGTGAGAGTTCCTTTTCTAGTTTTCTAAGAATAATCAATAGGAAAGTCTTATGGCTAGACCTTAGGCTACTAAAGCGGAAAAAACTAAACCTCAACCAAAAGTGAGGTCATTAAATGGACCCCTAGTAGGTGTCGTATTTTGCGTAAGCACACCGCACGTATTGGCGTTGACCGACAAGATCAACAAAACCAATATAAATTCCTAAGTCAAAAGACATAGAAGTATGTGTAGGGTTGTGTGTGTTATTTGTTTCTCTAGGGAAATTAGCGGGTGTATATTGATCAAGTCAAGAAGTAGGGACTCTCACTGGGGATTGGAGATTAGATTACGAGTTATAAAATCCTAGAAATTCTTAGAGAATGGGAATCAATATGTAAGTATTGACCCCAAGGTGGGAATTGAAGTTTAGGTAAAAATTCCAACAAGAAAGGGAGAGTCCAAATTTAGGTACCGACCTAAAAAGGTGAGAATAAGAATTTAGGTACTGATCTAAAAATGTGAATTGAAATTTAGGTATCAATCCTCAGGAAGAGAGTCAAAATTTAGATATCAACCTCAAAAGGTGAGAACCAGAATTTAGGTACTGATTTAAAAATGAGAATTGAAATTTAGGTATCAATCCTCAGGAAGAGATTAAAATTTTAAGTATTGACTTTGAAAGGTGAAAATCAGAATTTAGGTACTGATTCAAAAATGAGAATTGAAATTTAGGTATCAATCCTCAGAAAGAGAGTCAAAATTTAAGTATCAACCTTGAATATAGTGAATCAAAATTTAGGTACTTAGTCAAAATTGAAAATTGAAGTTTAGGTATCAATCCTCAGGAAGAGAGTTAAAATTTAGGTATCGACCTTGAATATAGTGAATCAGAATTTAGGTACTTAGTCAAAATTGAGAATTGAAATCTAGGTATTAATCCTTAGGAAGAGAGTCAAAATTTAAGTATCGACCTAGAATATAGTGAATCAGAATTTAGGTTCGGATTCAAAAATGAGAATTGAAATTTAGGTATCAATCCTCAGAAAAAGAGTCAAAATTTAGGTATCAACCTCGAAAAATAAGAATCAGAATTTTGGTACTGATTCAAAAATGTGAATTGAAATATAGGTACAATTCTCAGAAGAGAGTGTCAGAATTTAGATACTGACCTCGAATATAGTGAATCAAAAACATATGACTTATTTGAATATGTGAGAATTGAAATATAGGGACAATTCTCAGAAGAGAGTGTCGGAAGTTAGGTACCGACCTCGAATATGGTGAATCAGAAACATAAGACCGATTCAAATATGTGAGAGTTGAAATATAAGGACAATTCTCAAAAGAGAGTGTCAGTATTTAGGTACCGACCTCGAATATGGTGAATCAGAAACATAGGACTGATTCAAATATGTGAGAATTGAAAGATCGCAACAATTCTTAGAAGAGAGTGTCAGAATTTAGGTACCGACCTCGAATATGCTGAATCAGAAATACAGGACTAATTCAAATATTCGAGAATTGAAATATAGGGACAAGTCTCACAAGAGTGTCGGAATTTAGGTACCGACCTTGAATATGGTGAATCAGAATTTAGGACTGATTCAAATATGTGAGAATTGAAATATAGGGAGAATTTTGAGAAGAGAGCGTCAAAATTTTGGTACCAGCCATGAATATGGTGAATCAAAAACATAGGACTGATTCAAATATGTGAGAATTGAAATATAGGGACAATTCTCAAAAGAGAGTTTATTGTGTTGAATTTGCAGAAATGTGTTATGTGAAAAGGTTGATTTTGTTGACAAAGATTTGTAGAGTTTTGTAGGGCTTTATGCAAAATGTGAAATTTTGCGGGAATGTGAAAAGAGTTAATGCAGATAAAGATGGTTGTGTTACGCGCATAAAGAGTAAGAAACTCCGAAACCGAGAGAATCCACTCAACAGATTCATTTTCTTTTCTTGTTGTTTTTATCACATTTAATTTTTCAATGATGTTATTGAAATTTTAGTTTTAGTTTGTTGATCTTCAAAAGAAGTTTGTTTTGTCATTTGTTAATTTGTGATTATTTTTATTTGAGATTTATTTTTGTTAAAGATTTGTTGTTTCGTTCTTTGTTCATTGAAATTCTGAACCAACACATGGTTCATGGCTTCCATCCATTGCACAAAAAAGGCAATTGACAAAAAGGCACATTTTTGAAAGAAATTTTCATTAATCTGCTCCAATTAAGATGTCACAGATCAAACATAGGCTAATGCCTCAAAAATGTACAATATAAAGTCCATATCAAAGTACATCCAAAACATCTTATGCCATGTATACATCATACGCTGAGTATGTTTGATACATATCATGTTGCTGTAAAAAAAGTGAACCCTCTGAACATCTGCATCAGGTATGACGAGCTCCTGATCGAGCAGACCTTCTAAGCCATGCTCCAGGA
The DNA here is from genome assembly GCA_002079205.1 of Phalaenopsis hybrid cultivar. Taxonomy (NCBI): domain Eukaryota; kingdom Viridiplantae; phylum Streptophyta; class Magnoliopsida; order Asparagales; family Orchidaceae; genus Phalaenopsis; species Phalaenopsis hybrid cultivar. Next base: position 33,292 of record JXCR01142239.1, read on the forward strand.
CAAGAGTTCCCTTCACATGTACTTAGAGGTACAACCCTCTCATAGCTCGTATAGTAGCAGCTCTTCTAGTTCTAGGTCTGGCTGAAATCTGTATGGTGCTTTGCTGTTGGCCATTCTACAGAAAGTTACGGACACCCTACGGTGTCGCACCCCTGGAATGCAGTGCTTGGCGACATCTGCCCCGTTTCCTTTCAGGACCAAAACTGAATCAACTGGCAGCGGAATCTCTACAGCTCCTCTGAACTCACCAGGGCCGACAATGTCAATTTCTTTTCCAAATAATATATTGCTTTTGCTCATGAATGAGACCGTGCAGAAGGGCCTCACAAAATTGTGGTGGTCTATATGGGGAGGCATGCAATCACCGTCGTCATAGATGTTGATGATGCAACTATTCATGATGTAGGTAGCTCGCAGTATGTTCCGTCTCACCATTTTCTTGATCATTCACTTTATTATAGGAGGTTGTGGATCTACCTGGTCATGTCTGAGGATCCCCGACGGATTTCCTTATATGGCATTTGTAAAATTATAATAGCAGTCACATTGAATGGTGACTCTTCCTTTTCCTCTCATTCATTTCTTTGGCTCAGAGTATTTTCTTTCGATGAGAAGGCCTGCTCGGCCTCTATCCCTCAAGTCAAAGATACAGTCAAGAATGCTTCTTTCGTCACTTTTGGAGAAGACCCTGGTATACAGCTCCAGCCTTCCTTGAACTTCCTCATAGAATTCAAATCTCTTTTATTCACCTTGCATATTTTATAGTACTCCATCGTGCTAGGAGTCGGCAACTGTTGCGGCCATTCCTCCATCTGGACATCGGCATGAACCCGAACTCGTGCTGGCTCATCTGGAACATGTGATTCAACATCTAAAGGGATGTACGACCCTGGACACCATGGTATATACTCGTCTGTCCTTAGTGGGACGTATGGCTCATCCATCAGAAAATCTACGGTCTGAAACCCATCGGTGGTGGGGGTATACTCCTCCAATGTACTGAAGCGTTGTAGATGTAGGACATTGCAGTCCGGGCATTCTACAAATGCCCCTTTGGCTGATGTCCCTGCAGGTATCTCAGCGTTGCACGTCGGGCAACTAGTGCATAAGGCATCTGAAGCTGAAGGTGTCTCTTGCTCTGTGATGAACCCTAGTTCTTCATCTGTGGAGGGTAGGCTGGAAGAAGTCTCTTTCATGTCTGGATCATAGATATTTCCCTCATGAATAGGGGTGAGTAAGTTGTTTGGTTCCTTCTATGAATTCTTCCCGTAAAAAAGCCCTCTATTTTTTGCGGCTCGCATTTCTGCTCAGAGTCCTATGAAGCAAAGCATATGATAGTAGTTCATAGTTGGCGGCTACCAGACCTCCGGCTGGTGTAGCTATCATGGATGGAAGACCGTTGCGCCCCTCCCTCGGGTCCTGCTCTATCATCACGCACTCTCCTTTATGTGATGTATTGTCTTTTGGCGACCACCCTCAGTAGTGAATGCAATCCCTCCTTTTCTTGGCAGCTGACTACATTCATCAGATGACCTTCGTAGTCCATATCCACTTGGTTAAAGTCCATGTTGAAGTCTATGGTGCCACCCTACGGCACCATTTCCTCATTCAGTGCGAGGCTCCAACCATCTTTGAAAGCGAAGATAGCCTCTATCCCGACATTTTTTTTGCAGACGATGGGAAACATGTCAGTGGGCCAAAGCTTGGCAAGAGCGAGAACAAAAAAAGTATTTGTTAAAGTAAATTTTAGTTTATTTTGGTAAAGATAATTATTTTTTTATGTATGATTTTTTTTTTAATTTAATGGAATATTAAGTTCAAAAGTAGGAAGGAGAAAATTTGAAGTTTAAAATTGTTCTCAAAATTTTCATTATATTGAGGTTAATTACAAAATTTTGACCCGGTCAAAGACATTTGGTCACATAGATAACAAAAAAATAATCAAAGTTTCAAAGTTTCAAAGCAAGAAAAGGCAAGAGGCATTAAGTTGCATAACAGGTTTTCATGTGTCGTCCATTTATTAGTAACATGGGTCTTTTTCCTTGGAAGTCCACTAACTGGTAGGATCCTTCTGTGTAGGCCTTTTCAACAAAAAATGGTCCCTCCCAAGTTGGCTCAAATTTTTCACCTATTTTGCGGCGTGCAAGAATAGGCCTTTTGAGCACAAGTACGAATGTCCTTAGGCAGACCAATTTGTCATGGGCTTGTACCATCTTTTCTTGGTAAAGTTCCAAGTGTTGTTGTGCTTCTAATCATTTTCCCTCAAGACTTTCCAATTCCTTAAATCAGAGTTTTTCACTTTCTCCTATTGTGAGTTAATTAGCAACAACAACTCTAAGAGACTGTGTCTAGATTTCTAGCGGTAGCATGACCTCAGACCCGTACACGAGCATATAGGGTGTACATTGAATGGGAGTCTTGAAAGTCGTCCGGTAGGCCCACAAGGCTTCTAATAGTTTGTTGTGCCAATCCCTTTTATTTTCATCCGGTGTTTTCATCAAAATTTGTACCAGTGTTTTGTTGAAGGCTTCAGCCAGACCATTTACTCTGAGATAGTAAATCATAGAGTATCTCCAATCTATCTCGTGTCTTTTGATGAAATTATTGATTTTGGTGCTTTTAAAAGTTTTCCAATTATCGAAAATTATTCTTCATGGTACTCCAAAATGGTATACAATTTGGCTTTTGAAAAATGGAAGGACATGCTGTGTCATAACATCACGCAATGGTACTTCCTCTGCCCATTTAGAGAAGTAATCTGTAGCAGCAAGTATAAACCTGTGTCCTTTAGAAGATGGAGGGTCTATAGGACCTATTATGTCAGTTCCCCAACACTTTAATGGCCACGAGGTAACAGTTGGGTGTAGCACATTCAAAGGCTGGTGTAAGAACACCCCATGCACTTGGCATTGGTGAAATTTTCTAGCTGTATCCATGCAATTAGACATCATTGCTAGCTAATAATATTCGAGTCTTTTGATCTTCATTTTCATTTTCAGCCCTGATTTATGAGTGCCACACAGTCCGACATGTACTTATTTGATAATATTTTGTACTTCGGCTTTGTTCAAACATCGTAGCCACATCTGGTCGAATGATCTTCTTTAGAGAACGTTTCCCACCAAGGTGTAAGACATGGCCCTTCTTGTGATATGATGTGCTTCAGACTTGTCTTCTGGCAGCTTTTCAATATGCAAATATTCTATTAATGGCTTGCGTCAAACTTCATTGATGTTTGAAACTGCATTTATTGTTTCTTCTTTTCTGAGCTTCTGTAGAGTTTCAAGGTTGATATGAGACAAGGCATATCTTCCATGTAATGTGATTTCAATGAGATCCTTCGGGGGACATGTCATTTCCTTAGCAAGTTTTTCTAGAGCGTCGACATGGACATTATGTCCCCTAAGAATCCGGTAGAAAGTCACTTCGGGGATCTGCTCCAGCAGCTTCATTGTGTATTGATGGTATTCTACTAATCTTGATTTAAAAATTTTGTATTGTCAGATGACTTGCTGGATGATGAGTTGAGAGTTGCCATAAATGGAAATGTTCGTTATATCCATAGAGATTGCCACTTCCAACCCAGTGATTAAGGCTTCATGTTATGCTTTATTGTTGGTACACGACTCTGTCAGGTGGTGTGAGAACTTCACCACACTCTTATCTAGCGTGATAAAGATCAAACCGATCCCTATTTTGTGTGGTATAATTGTGCCTGATTCTTTGTCTTTTCTGGCTGATGAAGCACCGTCAAAGTACATCTCCGAGCATTGCGCACCGGAGAACTCCATTTGTACTACTTACTCATCTGGTAGCTCGTCTTTGAGAGAGGACCCAACTGGCAGTGGGTGTGCAATGAGAAATTCTACTAGTATATGTCCCTTGATAGCACGGAGGGGAACAAAAATTATATCAAATTACAAGAAGTTCATTGACCATCTTGCTAAACATCCGGAGAGAGTTGGTCGGGTCATTAGATGTTGCAACGGATTAACTGTTGAGATTAGGGTAATTTTATGAGGAAGCATGTAATGTCTAAGCTTTTGTGTGGCAAAAATTAACGCTAGACAATGCTTCTCAATAGGTGGATACATTATCTTCGTGGTATTAAGTGACGACTCAAGTAGTAGAGTGCATTTTCTTTACCTTCATCATTAAATTGGGCTAAGAGGGCTCTAAGACAGTCGTCTAAGGCCGCGATATAAAGTATCAACGGTTTCCCTAGAATAGGGGTTGCCAAAACAGGTGGTGTCATTAGTTATTATTTAACATCCTCAAAGGCCTGCTGGCATTTCTCTTTCCAAATGATTTTGGCGTCCTTTTTAATTAATGCCGAGAGAGAAAGGCTGACACCTAGCTGAGAGATTAGAAATAAAGCATCTCAGACATGCCAACTTCCCCTGGAAGGAATCTAGTTGTTTTCAGGGTTTTAGGAGGAGGTATTTCCAAGATAACTTTAATTTTATCTTGGTCAATCTCGATTCCCTGATGACGGCAACAAATCCCAGAAATTTCCCATAAGTAACACCGAAGGCGCACTTTAAGGGATTCATTTTAAGCTCATATCTTCATAACCATTCAAACACGATCCTCAAATCGTACAAATGGCCTATTTTTTAATTACTTTTGATGAACAAATCATCCATGTAGCATTCTACTTTGCTATGGATGAGGTCGTCAGTAATCTACGTCATTGCGCGCTGATATGTTGCTCTGGCATTCTTTAGGCTGAATAGGATCACTGTGTAGCAGAAAATTCCAATCGGTGTTCTGAACGTTGTAAGTGCTGCATCCTCGGGAGCCATCTTGATTTGGTTGTATCTCGACAATCCGTCCATGAAGGAAAAAAATTAGTGTGTTGAAGCGATATTCACCATCATTTTTGGAATTGGTAGTGGAAACTCGTCCTTTGGACATGCTTTGTTCAAATCCCTGAAGTCAACACAAACACGGAACTGTCCATTTTTCTTATTAACAGATACAATGTTAGCTAACCACGTGAGGCATTGTTCTTCTTTTACAAAGTTGGCATCTATTAATTTCTTCACCTCGGCGATGACTTATTGTTCTATTTCGAGGCGCATTCTCTTGGGAGCTTGTTTTACTGGGGTTATATTTTTGTCCACCCCGAGTTTATAAACAGCAACCTCTGCTGATAGTCCTGACATTTCATCGTAGTTCCATGCAAAGCAATCTTTGAATTTTGTTAACAGTTTTATCAATTCTGAAGATTCTTCGTCATTGAGTAGATAACTTATAAATGTAGGTCGGGGATGTTCTTCAGTCCCGAGGTTAATATCCTTCAATTCATTAACGGTAGATTTAATTTCCTCCTCAAATTCTGGCGGAGCATCTTCTAATAGTTGATCAATAGAGTCATCCTTTATATTTAGGCAATCCTCTTCTGACTCATAAGTAACAACCATGTAAAATTCAGAATCATCGACTGATCTGACTGTACCGAATCCAAGACCCTCTTTAGAGTTGGGAGTTTGACTTTTAACATTCCATATTTTTTAAAAAGTTGAAATTTATCTTTTGGTATTTGTTTTGTTAAGTACCCTGTTGAATTAACTTTTCAACACAAGACGAAAAGTAACTAAAAGGCAACTCCATTAATTCATTAGGATCATCATCCAAATTTACATGCTTTTCAAGCTTAGTAGAGGTAGAAGCTTGATAAAATTTGATTGGCATTGAACCAACACTATGGACTTCCTTGACCTCTAAACTCTCAACCTTTTGAGGGAGAATCAGAGTAGGATCATAACATTCACATAGTGGTTTATCCGATCATACATTGTTTCATATTCATTCTTTTCTATATCTTCTATCATAGCATTCACATAGTGGTATATCAGATCATATATTGTTTTATATTCATTCTTCTTTGTATCTTCTAAGGATATCTTGTACTAAGGTTTCTTCTGTTTTATCATCGTTATTTCGTCTTCGGAACTGTCTTCATTACTAATGTTTATAGTTGGCCTAGTCCGTTCAACTATTAAGTTGATTCTTCCACATCCACGTCGCCAGCCTCGACCTCAGGTGCGCGAACTAAAAGAACCTCCACCAACTCGTCGTAAGGAGTGGTGGAAGATCGTTGAAGTGGAGTTGAATGGCTTCCTCTTTGTGATTTTTTTGAATCTTTATTTTTATTTATTACAATTTTGTGAGAGAAGATAACTTTCTTTGGAGATGCATAGTAGGCAGCATCTTCATGAATACTAACTTCATGCACTCAAAATGATATTAAGTCTCCTTTGATGTAATTTTCTCGACCATTTGTGCACTAGTTGATGCATTGGTGTAAGTATGATGGAACTATGTTGTGCTCATGAATCCATGATCAACCCAATAGAGCATTAAAATAGGTCTTGGCGTCGATGATATGAAATTTAACGGTTGTCACAAGTTCTGCAACCTTCATAAGTAATGTAATTGATCCAAGGACTCTTTCTCCCTTTTATTTGAATCCTCTTAACATCATTTTATAGGTCGTAAGATCTTGAGCTTCAATATCAAAATAGATCAATATCCGTAGGCTCATCAAGTTAAGAGATGCTCCATGATCTACTAAAACTCTGGATAACACAAATCTGTCGATGTTGACGGAGATGTAGAGTGGACGGTTGTGGTCGGCGGTACTGAGCAGCAAATCCTCATCTGTGAAGGTTACCCCAGGCTATTCTTTCAACAAACAAACTTCATCTAAGGATATGTTGGCCAATTGAGCAAAGCAAATCTCGAGGTCAAGCAAAGCTGTAACCAGTGACTCTCTCATCTCCTGTGACAGGTCAGAGCATCGTAGATGCTTAATCGGGCCGACAACTTCCTAAGATGTGCTAGCACATTGTAATCCACTTTATATGATCCTTGGATTTTATCTTGATTATGTGGTTCTTCCACTAGTGGAGGTATCTCTTCTCGTGTCATTATCTGCTTTCCTTTATCTATTGGAGCTGTTCTTGGTGGTAACACTTTTCCACTCCTTAAGTTACCTTCTGTGATTTCTTCTTCTTGAGCTACCATTGTTGAATCTTCCAGTTCCTCCTTTTTCTCAGAAAGATCTAAGTTGATGGTAAGCAGTGTACCGTGGTGCTTGAGAATTGGCTCCTTGCTCCTGGTGCTGTCGTAAGCGATGTCATTGATGTCTTCTTTGAACTTGACAACGAGTTCATCAGACTAGAGGACAATTTGAGGATCATTTTGGGATCAAGATTGAAGTTAGATAGGTCATAATCAGTTATTTTATCACTAGAAACAGATAAGACGTAGCCGAAATCACAATCATTATATTCATAAGACCCCATAGGGACAAAAACATAATCATACAAAGTCAGGGGTTCGAGGATTTTCTTCCCCGAATACAAGACAAATAATCTGGTAGAGGCAACCCCTATCCTACCCCTCTTTCTATCAATCTTTGTAGTGACACCTTTCTTCTTCTTTTTGGTACTTAACGATGATGGATCTTCTGGCAAAACCTTCATGTCGGGCTTGGTATGCTGTGGACTTTGAATGGAGGCTTGACTTGATGTAGACTAGATCTTGTTCAATATTTTCTTAGATGATCTGCTCCAGAAGTCATTCCATTCTTCTTCTCTGGTATGTGCATAAGATTGTTTTGATGGACCCTGTATTTGATTGGGGACCCTCTTGAGTTCATCCCAAGTTATACTCCATCCATCTGTTCAAGTATAGGGATTGATTGGGAAAATTGGCTCGGCTGAAATCATATTTATGGAACCTTTTTAGGTTCTCTTAAATAATACTTTGGGATTGTTATGTTCCCTTTTTCAAGGTTCCTCTCAAGCTATTCCTTGAAGACAAAGCATCCCTCTATCGTGTGCCCGAGCAACCGGTGGTACGGGCAATAATTTGGTTCATTTTTCTTATCTACCTCTTCGGGCTTCTTTAGGTCTGGTAATCTGAATTCCGTCTTCATCATCAGACTTTTGAATATTTTAGGTATAGCTTCATCTTTGAAAGAATACATCGTTTTATGTCATTCTGAGAGGGACATTTTCTTATCCTCTGTTCGAGGTGATCTTTCTTAAGGTGGTCGCTGGTTGGATTGACTACTCCGTTTCTGAGCATACTGTGATGAAGACTGGCGAGGCTCTTTTGCATATATTTTTATCAGCTGCTTTCCTTTATCGATGGTCACTACTACTCCTGATTTCTTTTCAAACACTCTGGCCACCTTAGCCTTTTCGTGTGACTCCATGTGCTTGATTTCTTCTTGAAGACTGTTGGCTTTATTGAGTAGCTTCTCGAAGGATTTGATGTGAGTCCCTTGAGCATGAAAGCTACTGGTCCATGAAGGCTCTTGAGTAGAATTTCAATCCCATGATGTTCTTGTAGCTGAGGTTCATATTTCATGTTAAGGTTTCTCCACCTCAAAATATAGTCCACCAAAGTTTTGTTAGGCTTTTATTTTTCCATCATGAGCTCTTCAATAGACACATGATGTTGTGCCCCAGCGAATCTTTTCACAAACAGCTGTTCCAACTCGAAAAATGTTTTAACTGACCCGTTGGGCAAGTCAGCGTACCAGTCGAAAGCAATTCCTGACAAGCTGCTGAAAAACTGTTGGAAGAGTAGAGTTTCACTATTCCTCATGTTGTCATAGCTGGCTCGGAAATGTGTTATATGCTGTCTGGGATTCCCAGTCCCATCAAATATCTTGAAGTTTCGGGCCACAAAACCCTTCGGGAAAGGCATGTCATTGAATTCCTCAAGGTAAGGTCTACCCTTTAAAATTAATGCACCACCCTTAGATTGGGTTAAGGCATCCCGCACTTGTTCAACAATTTTCTTGAATTCCTTTTCTGGTATAGCACCTGATGGGGAATCCTTTCTATGTAGCTCGTCTCTGCTTGCTAAAGCAACCTCTCTTCTTTTATCTGTGATGTGTATGATCTCCAACTGATTGATCTCTGGAGAGGCCAATTGCGGTGCTTGTGATTGCCCATAAATAGTGGCTATGGTGGTCATAGCTGGAGCCATTTCTTCTATTTTTTTCTCTAGTTGGCTAACATGTCCATCCCTTAGGAGGATAGCCCTACTCAGCTCATCTACGGTGTTCTCTTTTGTGAGAGGTTGAGCCTCACACGCAGATGTGGTGGCTTTGGTTTCAATTACATGAACTTCCACAAAATCTTCCTTCGGGTAATCATTGTAATCAAAATTTTCCTCATTTTCGTCGACAAAAACTCTGTGTTCTCGAGCCAACTTAGAAATCTTAATCCCGAGCTTATCAACTTTTTCTTCAATTATTGATTCCTTGGTCTCTTTAAGATTTGAAGGACCCTGATGAACCTCCTCTTCTTATTCCTCCATCTTGCTGGCTATTGTTGTGATAATGTCAGATAGTTCAAACCCTGACTTCATTCCATATTCTTGTCTCGCGGGCTTACCGGACTGTATCGGTGCAGCGACCTTGGGTACCCATACCTTTTCCTTTTCTGACGATGATGTTTCAGGATGGAGTGTCTTAGTAGAAAAATTGGTATGTCGAGGGAAAATATGCTTCTCATAGCTTAGACCCGCTATAGTGCCAGGTAATCGTCTTGTCTTTGCATTTGGGATTGTAGGAATATCTTCATAATGGGTGACGGGTAAGATTTTTGGACCCAGTCTAGACTTAACCGATAAACGACTTGCAGTCTTGGAGGCAATATAGTTAGTAGTAATCACTGCGGTAACAACTCTATTCCCTAAACGAAACCAAATGGGGATGCGAGTAGGTGGCACTGCAGTTGTCTTGTGAGACTGTCGGCAGACATGACGTCCTTCAAATTTTCCTTCTTCATGCGATGGAAAATTGCATGTCCCACTCGTTTAAGTAACTCGCTAACTGAACATCCTTCATTTGCAGCTAGCCTTTTGAAAACTACAATAAATCGGGTGATAAGAGTGAACTGATTTCTCTCCTCACCATGTCAATGAAGTTGTGGTAATGTGGCGGCAATTTTTCGGATACTCTCGTATCCATCAGTATCCATTAGAAGAGTTGCCCATAAGAAGTTGTCGGTCACTGGAATCAAAATCTTGTCGCCCGCTTCAGAAGAACGTTTTAATTTACATACATATTTAGTCTTAGAAAAATATAAAAGCAAACTGACCTCATATTTTTCATAGTTTAAATGAAAGAGCGTTGTACCTCAAATCATGTATCTATCCCGAAGGATAAAAACAAAACATGAGAATGAGGCTCGACCAAATAAACTAAGAAATATATGACATCCGTTTGGTCTGCGAAACCTTTGTAATTGCCGATAAGTTCCCCTATTTAATATAAAGAATTAAATAAGGTTTATATTAAGCTGGGTTCAGACATACTTCCTATAAGGGCATAGTTAACTACATCTTAAATGACCAAAGTGACCTAAGAAGACTCTCAATAAAAATCAGGAAATATTTATCTTCAAGGGATTTCAAAGGGTAGGACTTTTAAATGAGATTGAATGTAGAGGTGTGAAAGGGGATTGGTTCAAATTTAAAACATTTTGTTGTAGAGTTCAATGAAGGAAGAATTAGGAGATGTCATGGATCCAAAGAAGAAACCCGGTGACTTCCCAAGCTATCCTAATGTCTGGCTTCATTTCTGAGGAAAAATATTTAGGTGTTTCATCCTGCCAATTTTACTAGTTAGGGCTTACATTCGTGTGAAACTATCACACAAATAGCCTAGAAGATATCAGGATTTAGGTTTTGACAAACGACAACCTCAGAATCTTAAGATGAGTTAGGGCTTATACTATATAGTAAGGCTATACAAAAGGCCAAAGATAAGGTGAGTATTTACGTTTCATAAGCAAGCAACCTTGAAGTCCTATGACTTTGTTGTTTATATATAAGGAAGAAAGATTGGTTTAGTCGGGTAAGATAGGTTTTGTTGTTGAAGATGGTCATGCTGCCCACCATGCTAGCTCCAAGCTACTTGCCTCGACGAGTTTGAGTTTTCTAGCGTGTCAAGTTATGATGTCAAATCAGGTGGCCCTATGGTTGAAGTTCTTTAAATTTTATATGATCATGTTAAAGTTGATTAGAGCGACACTAGTTAGGATCCTACGGTTCCCTCGTTCTGGCACCACTATTTTCTATTGGATTCACTTAGTCCAAAATTTACTAAAATCAACTTAATGAGTTGAATATTTCATTTAGACTTTGGGAAGACTCGTTAGCAACTGTATGTTACCTCCTTCGAGGGATTCCCAATCATCCGATAGAGACATCTTAGTTTAGTTGCAATTGTAGTTTTGTGTGATGTTTGTGATTAAATTTTGAGTTGTTTTATATTTTGAATGTTTTGGCGGTGAATTTTATCTTGGTTGATTTTAGTTTGAGTTTTGGTTTTGGTTTTGTGGCTATCCTGAAAGTTTTAGTTTCATGCAGGGTGACATCATTTTTAGCATGCAAATTTGAGTAAGCATAAAAGTTTAGCATAAAAGTACAAGAAAGATGACAATGAAAACTGTAAAAGTGTACCTGGCGAGTCTTCTCGTTCCACCACTTGAAACTTAAAAGGCACATTAAAGCATTTTATATGAAATAGGAAAGTAAAATTTTAACGACCTACCTAACCTTAGGTCATATCTTGGTGGGTCCTTAGGAGTTCAATTAAGGATGATTTTGTCAAGCTAAACATATTAAGTTTAGTAGATCTCTGAGGTATCCAACAGATCTAGAGAAAGAAGAAGGTGTGTGCTACTCTCTCGCTGCCTAGTGAAAAATCCCGAGTTCTTTTAAACTTATTATATTGCTTAAAAATTCATTCTCTAAATACCCTTAGTGCTCAGTGAGCATTGATGTCTCAATTATTCCTAAGAATAGAGTAATTATCACTCGTAATTCAATTTAAGAATTATGTGGGTGAAGGCCCTTAAAAAGACAAGTTTAAGAGACTTAGCCAAATTTTGACTTGGGCTTGTAGTGTTTGAAAGATGTTTTAATTTTTAATGATCTTTACTTTTCTAATCATTATTTAAATGAAACTTGATTTAGCCTAAGTCACTACTAAGCCCTTAAGATTTTGGTGAGTTTCTTAGTCATTACAAATGAAATTGACTTATAAGTGATGGTGATGATTCTTGTTTTTGCTTATTTTTTCATCATTAGGGGTATTAAATTATTGAGTTATTAAAACCCAAATTCATAACCTTAAATCTAGGAGCATTTAATCGGCTAGACTCCAAAATTTATGTAATTTAAGGAAATTGCAAATTTATTCTTTTTAATTAGGAAAAGTGTGGTTGGTTTCTACCAGTTAACTTCTTATGTTTCAAACATCAAAATATGTTGATTAGAATAAAAAATTTCCCATTTCCCTTTCTGAAATTAGGCTAAAATATTAATTAAGGCTAAATTTCCAAAATTATACATTTGGCTTTAAGGCTCTATGACTTCATAATTCATCAAATTTAATTCAAATGACTTTGGAATTTTTATCCTACCTCACTCATGGGTAAATTGAGACATTAGATGAGAAAGTGTGATTTTTCAAAATTAAATTTATCAATATAGTTACTTTTAATGCAAAAATAGGATTTTTCAAAGAAAATTCCTAACTTGACCAAGGTAAATCCTAATCCCTCGACATTTTTACTGGAGGTAGGCTTAGACTAGAGAAGCTTTTGCACCAAATTTCATGATTTTTTGAGTTTTATTTGAATTTAAGAATTATTTTAATTTTTGGAGTGTTTATTAATTATAAAATATTTTATATGTGAAAAAATAAGTTTTATATTTTAATTAAATCTCTCTGATGTCAAGGGACACAAAGAAATAAATTTCACATTTTTTTTTTATTTTTCTTTGAACTATTGGAATTATTTTAGTAAAAAAACATTTTTAGACTTTAAAAATTATTTTTAGCTTTAAAATTCAATATCTTTATTTAGAAAATTAGGAAAACTATTTTAATTATTCCCAAGTGCTTAGAAAGTATTTTAAAACATTTCCTTGAATTTTATTATATTTGTGATTTTTATTGATTTTTAATTATTTAAATATTTAAAATAGCCTAAAAATGAAGTTTTTATTTTTACTTCAAATTTATTTTTATAAAATTCCTCTGATCACAGAGAACTCCAAAAACCAAGTTTTTATAAATTCTTGAGTTATATTTTAATTATTAAAAATCATTTTAGAGCCAAAAATGTTAATTAACTTGAAAAATCAATTTGAGATATTAATGAACTCCAAATTTTTTCAAATTTTTATAGGGGGTCTCTCGAGTTTATATTTTAGTGGAGACAAAAAAATTGAGTCATTTAGATGTCTATGTTATCCAAAATTATTTTTTTTTCTGTTTTAGGGTTGGTGAAGATTAAGTGTATTCTTTATGACTTAACTCATGAAATTATTTCCAAAGGATCCTCTAATCATGGTGAACCTTCCAAAATTTACTTGGAATTTTCTAAGCAATATGCTAATTAGCTTAATTAATTTATGCAAATAATAGACATAAACTTGAAAAATATGAATCTTTGTCTACGGACCTCCTCTAACTTTGAAAAAATCAGAAGATATACCCTAAGATAAAGGCAACAACATGTTAAAATTTCAATCCATGGTGATATGCATATATGCATAGAGAATCAAAACATTCAAATTAGTGTTTAATTAATTAAAAATAAAATATGCATCACATGGACTTAAAATTATTTCTACATTATTCTCCTCTGTTCACTAAGAAGTGGGTATTTTTATTTTATTTTTATGATTTTTCTACACCAAGATATGAATTTTTAAAGCTAGGGATATTTATTTAAATAAGAAAATCCCTATTTTTCTATTTAAACTCACGGCGCTGACTGTATCCTTGACAGCTCTGAAGGCATGCGTACTGTGCTCTGGTTGGACGTCACCATCCACGTAGATGCTGACTCGGCCCGTGGTTCATGTTAGGAAGAGCTTTCCGGCTTGATCTCCTCCGTCCATCTGATAAACGCGTGATCGGACGGCTGCCCGTCATCATCCCCAATAGAGTGATTCCATGACCGTCTACACTAAAACCTTAAGATAACAGCCTAGAATCAGCCAAATCACTTTGGGTTTGATTCTATGGACTAATCTAAGTGAGACGAACAAATTCATATGGTAAACATACAATTAAATCAAGCCTAGGGTTAGCGGGTTTGAAATGATTTTTGAACCAATTTGGATATTTTTGATAAATTTGAGAATTTTGGCCAAATTTGGGGTCATAAGGGTATATAGGTAATTTGGGGGAGTTTTTGGGCCAAAGGATAGGTTGGGTATCTTGGTAGAGTTGGAGTGCCAACCACCATCAATAAGTCATGGACCAATCCCTATTTTGGGTCCTCAATGTAGTGATCTTAGCTAAACATTAGCCTAGGGTTAGCGGGTTTAGGGGACTATCTACATGAGCCTCCCAAAAGTATCAAGGGACCAAAGCCTAGAAGTTTAAGTATAGGATTATGAGTGATTGTAAGTGCAAGTATGTACCTTAAGCCCTAGACCAACACACAGGGTCGACTCTAAGGTCCAACAGTTCTAAGGGCGACTCATCTTAAGTTCCCCTATAATGACCCCACCTACTAAGTGCTAGAGGTTAGGACCAATATGTGGAATTTCAAGTAGAGTAGAGAAGAGTTTGAAATTTGTAATGGTGAGGGTTTCTTTTCTAGTTTTCTAAGAATAGTCAATAGGAAAGTCCTATGGCTAGACCTTACGCTACTAAAGCGGAAAAAAACTAAACCTTAACAAAAAGTGAGGTCAACAGATATGGATAGACTTCTTTTTCTCTCTATCCTATCTATGAAGTGATGGTAACGCAGCAGCAATCTTCTAGAACCTCTTGTGTCTGTTAGTGTCCACTAGAGGATGAAATCTGCTTTCTCGCAGTGGTGGATATATTTATGGTAGTTCAAACTCCTATGGTGAGGCATATCCTCGACATGTATTTCCTTAGGAGTCTGGGCTTTTGTAGCCCTTGGAACTTTTCTGTTGTGGTTTCTCTTCTGAGTTAGGGTTAGCAGTGCAGTCCTTGAACTTGATCTAATTTCAAACACTGAAGGTGAGGCAGCTAATCTTTTAGTTGGATCCTCAACAATTATTATTTGTTTTCCCTTGGCATCGGGAAAAACAGGTTTGGTAGGTGCCACAACGATGACAGTAGTCTTGGCTTTCTTGTAGGAAGGGAAGTCCTCAACAGATGACTCCTAAATTTCTGGAGTGGTGACTTTCATCACGACGAATGGAGCCTTCCTGAGGATAACCTCGAGGTCTTCAAATCTGACACCAAACTTAATGGTGGGAGCAATGTTGCGGGCTTCATGGCTTGTCAGCAAGTTGTAGGAAAAGGTCAGTGTTGGGTAGGCCATTGTAGCAGCTTTAAAACAGAAAGTTTTGGGGTAGATATATGACCAAAACCTTGTAATCTTAGTGCAAGCACTGAAAAATTTACAGAGGTTGGTTTGTAGACTCGGTAAGTCTTAGTTTGTGCGGATTAAAAAAAAGGTGAGAAAATTTTAAAGTGTACGCAGCACAACACAATTTGATTTAATTTGCAAAATAGCAAATCATATTTGGGAGGGAGATGTGAAGTGTTTAGGACCTAGTACGAGACCCATTTAGTAGCACTCAATGCCCTGGTGGAACTAGTCTACCAACACACCTATTGGGGTCCGACCCCACATGAAGATTTAAAGTCCTTAATGGCCTCCTGAACCTCTTTGTTCAAACATGATTAAACAGGCAGTCCTGAAGTTCAAAGAGTTGATCGTATTTTCCCAAGGCAGAAATGGGTAAAGCATGCCAACGGAAAAAGGGTAATTTTGGTTCATAAAGGACTTGAACTCATTACCGATTTATGAAGATAATTTTTCTTTATTTAAATGAAGAGAAAAGCTCTTCCCCGGCGGATTCTCCAGAAGCTGTCGACATTATTTTGGTTAAGGAGTTACTCGCAAGAAGCTGTCGGTCAGCGGAATCAAAATCCCGTCGCGTGCTTCGAAAGGACGTTTAATTTTAGAAAATTATGAAATCAAATTGAGCTCATATTTTTATAGTTTAAATGAAAGAGCGTTATACCTCAAATCCTCTATCTATCTCAAAGGACAAACACAAAACTTTAGGATGAGGCTCGATCAAATAAACTAAGGAATATATGACATCTGTTTGGTCTGCGAAACCGTTTTATTTGCCGTCAATTTCCAATATTTAATATGAAGAATAAAATAGTGTTTATATTAAGTTGGGTTCAAGAAAATCTTCCAATAAGGGCAAACCCTTATAATTAATTACATCTTAAATGTTCGAAGTCATCTAAGAAAACTCTCGATAAAAATCAAGAAATATTATCTTCAAGGAATTCAAAGGAAAGGACTTTTCAATGAAATCGGAAAAAGAGGTGTGAAAGGGAAATGGTTTAAATTTGGAATATTTTGTTTTTGGAATCCAACGGAGGAATATATAGCGGATGCCATAGATTCAGAGGAAAAAACCTCAGTGACTTCCCAATCTATCCTACTGTTTGAGTTCAATTTAGATGAAAAATCATTTTAGTGTTTCATCATTCAAATTTTATTAATTTTGGGCTTATAATTTTTTGAAGCAATCTGACAAATAGCCTAGAAGATGTGACGATTTTAGGTCGCGTCAAACAACAACCTCGGAATCCTAAAACAACATAGAGCTTATATTGTACAACAGCGCTATACAAATGCCTAAAGTTGAGATGAGGATTTATGTTGCACCAGGCAAACAACCTCAAAGTCTTATGGCTTTGTTATTTAATTATAAGGAAAGAAGTTAGTTTAGCTGGTGAAGTCATTTTTCATTGTTCAAGATGGTCGTGCTGCCCTCCATGCTCCTTGCCGTGACGAGTTTGAGTTTTCTAGGATATCAAGTTATGATGTCAAATCAAGTGTACCTATGATTGAAGTTCTTTAATTTTTTATGGGGGAATGTTAAAGTTGATTAGAGCGACACCGGTTAAGATCCCACGGTTCCCTTGTTCCGACACCTCACTTTGTCCAAATGAATTTACTAAATTCAACTTAATGAGTTCTATAATTTCATTTAGATCGTGGGAAGCCTCAGTAGCAATCGTAGGTTATCTCCTCCGATGAATTCCTGATCATCCAATAGAGATGTCTTAATTTAGTTGTAGTTGTTATTTTGTGTGATATTTGTGATTGAATTTTGAGTTGTTTTATATTTGAATGTTGTGGAGGTGAATTTTATCTTGATTGATTTTAACTTTAGTTTTGGTTTTGGTTTGGTGTCTATCCTGATAGTTTTAGTTTCCATGCAGGGTGGCGTTGCTGTTTAGCATGCAGATTTCTATTAACATTAAAAGTATAGTATGAAAGTTTCAGAAAGACGGTGCTATAAACTGTAAATTAGTACCTGGCGAGTCTTCTCATTCCACCACCTGAAACTCAAAATGCATGTCAAGGCATTTTATATGAAGCAGGAAAGTAAGGTTTTGGCGACCTACCTAACCCTAGGCCATATCTTGGTGGATCCTTATTAGTTTGATTAAGGATGATTTTGTTAAGAAAAGCACATTAAGTTTAGTAGACCTCTAAGGTATCCAACAAGTTAGGAGAAAGAAGCAGGTCCATGCTTCCCTCTCAGTACCTGGTGAAAGTCCTCGAGCTTGTTTAAACTTATTGTGTTGCTTAATAATTCACCATATGGACACCTTAATGCTCAATGAACATTGATGTCCTAATTATCTCTAAGAGTAGGGTACTTATCATTTGTAATTTAATTTTAAAGATTATGTGAATGAAGACCCTTAAAGGAGGGGGGCAAGCTAGTGTTGTTGGAACACTTGGCCAAATTTTGGTCCTAATTGGGCTTGTAGTTTTTTAAAGGTCTTAAATTTTAGCTACGTTTTCTTTTCTAATCCTTGTTTAATCAATCTTGATTTAACTTAGATCACTACTAAGCCTTTAAGACCTACGTGTGTGTCTTAATTAATTTTGAAAAGGTTAAATTTTGGGTGATCATGATTCATTATTTGAATTTCATTTGAACCTCAAATTGGGGTATTAAATTGATTAATTATTGACTTCAAAAGTCATACCCCTAAGTCCTAGGTTTTTTTAATTTTGATAAACTTCCAAATTTTAATAATTTAGAAATTTATTAATTTATCCTTTTAATTTAGAAAGTGAGGTTGGATTCTACCAATTAATCCAATTTTAATTGCAGTCTTCCAAACAAGTTAATTAAGATAAGAGGTTTTCCATTTCCCTCATTGAATTATACCTAAATGTTAATTAAGGCCAAATTCCTAAAATTACTCTTTTGCCGCTAAGGCTCTAACACTTCATCATTTGTTAAATTCAAATCAAATGACGTTAAAAATTTTATCCTGCCTCATTCATGGGTAAATTAAGATATTAAAGGAGAAAATGTAATTTTTCAAAATTTAATATATATAATTATTTTCAAGCAAATTTAGAATTTTTCAAAGAAAATTTGCTAAGATAACCAAGTTGAAGCCTAATCAATTGAAATTTTTACTGGAGGAAGAGCTAGACCAGAAAGCCATTTGGACAAAATTTCATGATTTTTTAAATTTCATTTGAATTATCATAATTATTTTAAGTTCTGAGGTATTTAATAAATATAAAATATTTTAAATGGGGAAGATTAAGTCTTGCATTTTTGAAAAATCTTCCTAAGGTCAGAGAACCCACAGAAGTAAATTTTATATTTTTCTCAATTTTTTTTTATTTATTGCAATTATATTGGTGAAAATCCATTTTTAGCTTTTAAAAATTATTATAATATTCAAAATACAATAACTTTGTTTAACAAATCAGGAAAAATATTCCAATTGTTTCTAAGTGCTTAGAAAACAATTTAGAACATTTCTATGAATTTTATTTTTCCTGTGATTTTTGTAAATTTTTTATTATTTAAATATTTAAAATAGGCTAAAAATGAAGTTTTTATTTTGATTACCTTTTTATTTTTATAAAATTCCTTTGGTCACAAATAACTCCAAAAACAAGTTTTCATAATTTTTTGAGTTATATTTTGATCTTTAAAAATCATTTTAGTGCCAGAAAGGATATTCAACCTGAAAAATCAATTTAGGCCATCAAATGGACTGAAAATGCTTTGAAATTTTGATGGGGAGTTCTATAGATCTTAGAAAATAGTCAAGATAAAAAATTAAGTCATTTTGATGTTTATATTTCACAAAATAAATTATCTTAGTGATTTATGGTTTATAAAGATTAGGTACATTTTAAATGACTTG
>JXCR01142240.1:2829-24414 GCA_002079205.1 Phalaenopsis hybrid cultivar
TTTTTTTTTTTTGAGGAAAGGGCGGCTTATGGCTCCTTACATGTTAATTACAAAAGATGGGTACAAAAAAGGGTTGGGAAAGGATCCCCCACTAAAATAACAAAAAACCATACATAACACACACGTTAGGGGGTTCCTTAGCCCGAGTACAATCCCAAACAAAACACCCGAACCTAGAAAATAACTATGAGATAATACATGTATCTCAAAATAGAATACCCTCAAACTATAAAACAAAACATGAAGGAAAGAAAAAATCTATGCCAACAGGAGTGAATCTGAAAAGAAATGCAGTCCAAAAAGCCAAGCCTCCTATATTGTCCCACGATAGCGTGGAGAAGAGAGTTGCAACACAAAATGAGCAAAACCGGGCTCCACCACCTGCATAAAGCTAAATCCAGACGTTCCAACTGAAGGGAACCATAAGTCAAATATTGTAAGTATTAATAGCCATCCAAACTATAACAAAAATTGGAACCTCCCAAAGTCCGATTTCGGGAGCCATAATTATCAAAACACTGAGCAGTCCAGCCCCAAATAACCTCCCTGCCAAAAATTTAAAGCTCCTGTACCAAAAATTGGAGGCTTCAAAACCTCCCAAATCCACAAGCCCTAATAAAGGGTGCATCCATAGAATCCCCATTAAGTAAGACCTGTAAAGGTAGAGGTGGAAGAGTACCAACAAAAACCTGTAAAATTTGAGCAGCAACATTGGCAACCCAATTGGCCGGCCTATTTCCTTCACGATGGATGAACTTCCAAGCAATCATAATATTAGAGGATAAGTGTTTAATTCTGTTAATGTAATAAGAAATGTGCCACGTCACCATGGTAGCACAGGTTAACATATCGACAATAAATTTAGAATCAGTTTCAATCTCAATGTGGTGCCAATTTAAATAACCAGCAATAGCAACAACCATTAAAATCGCATGGGCCTCAGCTTCCAGCGGGGAGTCTGAATAACAAGGAGATCCAAAAAAGAGAAGGCACTTTCCCTTATCATCTCTCGCAATCCCACAAAAATCAGCCCTACCTGCTTCCAACTTCCATCTGTATTAATTTTGATCCATCAAGAAGGAGGAGGAAGCCAAAACACAAGAGTTGGGATATGAGAAACCCGGATTCGGTCCGGTAGAGTGTGACCCCGAGAGTGAAAATGAGATAACCTAGAAAAAAACTCTCCTTCATACCGCAAAAGTTATATAGATGGACACAAAATGAGATAATATTAGGAAAAATATTGGTACAACCAATGCTTTTATTTCCATGTTTAATGTCATTCCGGGACATCCATAAGAACCAACACATGATATAAGGATAAATTTGAAGGAAATTATTACACCTTTGATCCGGATTACACAACTTAGTAGAAGAGATTAAATCCCTAGCTAGAGACAAAGTAATGCCAAACCACCATCCCCCCAGCATCCAAATTTTTAAAGAGAAAAGATAGGTGAAAAAAAATGTGCTCTATAGTTTCCTCAGCATCTTTACACAAGCAACACCTAGAAGCCATCCTCAACCCCTTGAGTTTCAAGATATCATCGCAAGGAAGTAAATGATGAAAAATCCTCCATGCTAAGAAAGACATAGATGGAGTAAGAACGCGGTTCCATATGCTATCCCCCCAATAAGTAGCCTGAAAATGATGCGAGAGATGATATATAGTTTTAGAAATAGAGCCCTTAGTTTTCAACTTAACCATTGGTGATAAACTTACTAGGTTCAAAAGGAATAGAGGAAATAAAATTTGCAGTGTCAACTCCCACCAAACTAGTAAGGAAAGGGATATTCCCAACCATGTATCATAGACAAGAAGTTCATTATACACATCAACCCCCGAACAAATAGGAATCTGAGACCAAGTATCATGCCATGTTGACCTCGCTTTTGGTTGAGGTCTAGAAAACTTCTTTAGTAGCCTAAGTCTAGCCATAGGACTTTCCTATTGACTAGTCTTAGAAAATTAAAAGAGGTACCCCACCATTAGAAATTCAAAACTCTTCTTTTTACTCAACTTGAAATTCCACATTATCTTAACCTCTAGCATTTAGTAGGTAAGATCATTATAAGAGAATTCAAGAAGAATCCCCGGAGTACCCCCACCATTAGAAATTCAAAACTCTTCTTTCTACTCAACTTGAAATTCCACATATTGATCACCCCCACCATTAGAAATTCAAAACTTTTCTTTTTACTCAACTTGAAATTCCACATAATGATCTTCACCTCTAGCATTTAGTCGGTAAGATCATTATGAGAGAATTCAAGAAGAGTCCCTATAGGATTACTTGGCTTTAGGGTCAACCCTGGGTGNTAGTTTTAATTTTATTTATGTAAACATTAAAATACTCCTTGTTCTCATTAGGTGAATCAAATTTCCTAATTAAATCGTATTAGTGAAAATTTTGATAAAAATATTATAATTTAAATATTATCAAGATTCAAGATTTTAATATTGAAATTGATATTGACTACCTTGTTGGGGGTTTGATGCATAATTTGCTCTTTGGATGGGACCAATCACAGTGCATTGAGACTCCTGATAATCATTATAAACCATCAGTTCTAAGATTATTAAAGAAACTATGGAGCAAGAAAGATTACGTGTTTTCTCAATCTAATGCATTGTTACTAGCTCAATCTCCAATCAAAGTCCTTCTCAACCCTTCACACCCTATTATTCTTACTTGAGCATACATTATAAGGGTTTATGAGACTACTCCTTGAGCATAAATTTCTCGAAGTGATTGATAATTTACAACATTATGTAAAGGAACATAAAGTTTGGTAACCTGTTATAAATACCTTGCATTCATATTGAATTTTCTCTCAAATCGTCAACAAGCATGCAATAGTGAGACAACAATATTTTGTTTAGTAATATTATGTTGAAGGGAAGCTCCAAATTTTTTACAAAAGCTTTAGTTTGTACACTAAAGTTATTTTTATTCTATTATGTTTAGTACACGCTTAATTATTTTTTAAGAGATCAATCTTATGCTCTTTTTCTATTATATAAGAAAAAACAACATTCTATTTTTTGTGAAGAAAAATAGATATTATTATGGTGGATGGAGTTCAATGGAATAATATAGTTTTATATATTGAAAAAAATGTGGAAGAAATAATTTCTCAAAATGAATTTTTGCTAAAAATTCTTTTTCAAAAAAATGAAAATTTTACTATCAAAATTTTAATTGTTAAAATCTAAAATAATTTTTTTGAATTAATCTAATTCATTAATAATCATACAAAGGTTCATTAATTAACTAATGTATTGGTTATTATCCCAATTATTAATTAATAAAATTACATATTTTAAAAGGAAGGTAAGTGATAATGAGCTCAATTTTTTTAAATAATTATCAAAAAACTAATTATCAATACTTAATTATTAGTTATTTTGAGTATCCAATCGCAACATTTGATTAATCATTGAGAAAATTATTGATAAAATTTTTGAGGGCTTGCAAAGAAGACTCCTATTGTGTTTGTATGGGCAACTAAAAGAATAATACCATTTTTTAGTATATAATTTACAATATGAAATCACAAATATCATTTCCTAGGGCTATGCTCCTATGTCAAAGAATTTTGTGTCTCAATATTATTTCTACCTATAATCTTATGTATTTGCCATACTTATATTTTGATTAACATATTCAATTAAATAAAGTGCAAATTTTAATCCAAAAAACACAGTTAAAATTAATGGAAAAACATCAACGAAAACAAAATCAAATTCAAATAAAACATATAGAGGAAAAATGAATTTGAAGAATATTTATTTTTGGAAACACATAAAAATGTATTTGGCACACTAATTGGCAAGAAAAATGAATAAATTCTTAATAAAATAGTTTCCTAAAGCTTTGTCAAACAAAATGTTGTAAGTATAATATCTTTCACTGCATTTATATCACTTTGAAGTTGTAGATTATGCTAAAAACATTGATCAAAATTCATTCTGAATTGATTGCAGAGGGTTCATGGTGCCCGACAAAAAGAAAGATTTGGTACAAATTAAATTTTTTTTTTATGAACACATTTCAATTAATTTGAAAAGAAAACTAACTCAATGTATAACATATGAACATGTTTGGACATCTTTAGGGTTCAGGCTGATTGTATACACATATGAATTGTTATTAATTAGTACACATTTACTAAAGTGATATCGTCTCCATTCACTACCTTGTGTGGTCTTAAAAAATGTTAGATACAATTATTTTATACATATATTGGCTTATGTATTACATCTAATTTGATAAATGTTACTGGAAACTTATGTCAATAATAATTTAAAATTTAGAACTTTAAATACATCTTATCATACTAAGAGAATTGAATTTAAAAAGCTCAAAATACATAGAAGAACTTTTTTTTCTCTTAATAAAAGTAAATTACAATAGAAGCAATATAATGAAGATAATTTTTTATAGGATTCCCCGAAAAAATGAGATGTTATGTTATAAAGGGATTCAACCGAGAAGTATAATAATAACAAGTGAAATAAATATACTATGGATGCATGTAACATTTGTAAAGGTAAATTGAGCATAAGATTTCATTCAAATTAAAGAGAAATCATAATACACGAGCCAACAACATACAATGTAAAATTAAATGAGGATATATGGCCAGTTGATAATTTTTACAAGATAATTAAGTCTAGAGTGTAGCACAGTTGGTCGGTGCAAAGGTGAGCTGCATGTTGGAGAGGTTGTAGCCAATATTGAAGTTCTGTTGTGCAATATTGCCAAATATGTTGATAGAATCCTCAATCCTGCCACTGGAGACGATTGCAAGGCACACGATATTTTGAGAAGCCTCCACAAATGCATTGGCCTGTTGCAAGACCACTGATGCTCCACCAGAAAATTGGAAGGTGATCTCTGGAAATTGAGTAGAAGCACCATTTCCGGAGACGCCAAAGCAAAGGTTGAAGACACCATTTGGATCTGTGACTTGGGGAAGGCTAACACTGCTCTTCACATTGGTCTCCACGGATTGCAGTGTGTTATCATCAATGAGTGTCAGAGTCGTGCCAGAGTCGATGATGATGTTGCCTTGGGTGGCCGCATTTGTCTGCATTGGCTTCCCAACTGTGACCGTCTTTCCAGCCACGCTAATATGCTCGAGACTAAGGAAGTAGAATGTGTCTGGAGAACCAAAGATTAAGGGTGTTGTAACAGCGTTGGAACCAGAAACGACTGCATTAGAACCAAAGTTGAGCCGACTCGTTGCAGTTGTTTGGGTTGATGAGGGAAGGCAATAGGAAAACTTGCTGCCAATGGTGGAGCCGAGTTGGCGGATGAGTGATAGCTTTCCTCCACCGAGTCCAACAAGGCCAGCACCATTCTTGTCAAATGTGCCATTGCTTTGATGGGTGCACCCGAAGAGAGTTGTAGGGATTTGTACTGGACGACCTCCGGTAGAGTCAAAGCCTATTGTCTCCGTGGAGAGGTAGCCTTCAACGATTGACTTGTCACCATATCCATATTGATAATAGCACTGAGAGGATGCGCCACAACTACTTTGTGGTATTGTCAAGCATGAGTCGGTATTGCAAGAGATTGTTTTGTATGTAGAAGATGCTTGTGGGTCAAAAAGAGGGGCAGTTTGTTGGTAGCATTCATTACAGGGGGCGCATTGGACCCATATGAGGTCACTGCCTGTGTCGGCAATGGCAAGGATCTTCTTGTTTGTAGTGCCAAGGTAGAAGCTCATCAAGTATTCGAAGGTGTTTGGGGTGATCTCTGAGAAGAAGTTGTTGGCATCATCCATGGGGAGCGCAGAGGAAGTACTACGAGCCTTTTGGATGGCATCATGAAAGTAAATGGCACGGGAACGAGAGGCTCAGCAGCCGCATGGATGCGGGAGGAATATGTGAAACCGGGGTCATAAAGAGGCGACTTAGGGGAGTCACGATGGATGAGCTCTACAGAAAAGCCACTGCCACCGCACGATGCCAAAATGGTAAGGTGGGTGACGGCTGAGAGAATGAGTAGAGAGATTTACTTCACTCCCATGTTTTGTATTCATAACGCATATTTGAGTATCTTCATTGACTCCCTCCGCCATCATCATCTAAATCCTGACATCCTCATTTAACATATGCACCAAACACAACTTCTCCCCACAACTCACCATCCTCTTCACTCCCATGTTTTGTTTGGGGTAATGGGTGTTGCATCTAGGCCCATTTATAATCATTCCTCTCTCCTCTTCTTCATTGATAACTAAAATATAGCATGAATAAAAGCCTTGGCTTTTGATCGCATCAACATCTTAGGACACAATCCAATAAGTAGATGTTTAATGACAATAACCAATTGTGTTGCGGCCCCATCATTGTACGTCGAGCTCTCTATCAGAATGGATATCACAATCTTGAAATCATGGATGTCACAGTTAATATTGTGGATGCAATCAACGAGAGCTAGGCCCGTAGTAGTGAAATAGGAAATTTTATTGGACCGACAAATCCATTTGTATTACTCAATCATGTAACATAGTAGCACTAGAAGAGTTGTATATATATATATATATATNTAGTTACACCACACTGTTGTTGAATCATGTCTAAAGTGGTTGAAGGGGGCCAGTCCGTAATGTGAGACAAAGACGTTACAAATATTTTTTGTGATCTGTGTATTAAAGAAATAGAACTGGGTAACAAACCAACAACGTATTTTAATAAGGAAGGGTGACTAAACATTGGCAAGAGATTCAAAGAATTGACTGGCAGGGATTACGACCGGCTTAAATTTAAAAACAAATGGGATCATTTGAGGAAGGAATGGAAAATATGGAAGGAGTTGAAACGTGGATGTACCGGCCTAGGTTGAGATCCGATTAAAAGGACAATTGATGCTCCAGCTGAATGGTGGGCTGAAAAACNACCATTTGAGGAAGGAATGGAAAATATGGAAGGAGTTGAAACGTTGATGTACCGGCCTAGGTTGAGATCCGATTAAAAGGACAATTGATGCTCCAGCTGAATGGTGGGCTGAAAAACTAGAGATAAATTTATATATAATTCATGAATTGTTTGCTTCGCAAATTATTTTCTCTAATTATAATTTTCTAAATATCACCTCTAAATGCTATACCACAGGCGGTACCGGCAACAAAGAAGTACAAACAGTGTGGAATAGAGCCGGAATTTGAAAAGAAATTGGACACAATGTTTAAATGGGTTGTCGCAACGGAATAGTTTTCATTCAACCCAACTGAAAGTGGTTTTACAGGGATACCAGATGAGATCACACCTGAGTCAGTGACACCCGATGAAGAAGTCCAAAGCATTAACCAGAGGGATATGGGGGAGTCCAGTACAATTTTAAAGAGGCCAAGGATTGCTAAGAAAAATAAAGAGAAGGAACATTTTGTGAACACCTCATTCGATCGTTTAATTGAACCTTTTGCAGCTCCACCAATATCTGAAGCTAACATATTAGACTGTCTCAGGCTTTTGGGCACTATTCCTGAAGTCGTGGCCGATAAACAATTTCATGCACAGTGTGTGAAAAAACTTGAGGATTCAACGCGAATGAAATTTTCATGGCGCTAGAGCCTGAATTGCGACTTGAATATTTGTGGGTTTTGGTAGAGGAGTGATTTTTTTTGGAGAAATATGAACTTCTACTTATGTCATTTTTTTTAATGTTTGGAACTTCTAATTATGTTATCTTTTTTCATATATTTGTACCATCTACATATCTACATGTTAGTAGTTGATGCTTTATTTATAAGTTGTGTATTATATGTTCTGAATTTGTACAATAAATATTTGGTAGTGCTACAGGAATATATTATTATGCACTAATTATGTTTACATCGTATATTATTTAGGATGGATCCATAACGTGTGCGTCGTAGGAGAATGACATTTGCTACAGTCATTGCGATAATGTTGTTGGATTATTATCGGAGTAGAACTGCTCGCATTCCCCGCATGACAACCAGCTTTGTTGGAGACAGATGGGTTGGTGAAATGCTTTTTGGTCATCCAATAAGGTTTACAAATATTTTCAGATTGACAGCACCAATTTTTATGAATTTTTTGCACGAGTTATGCCTAAATCACTGCCTCCAGGGTTCTTCTAGAACGACGTGTAGGGAGGTGTTGGATATAACATTGTACATTCTGTCACAAAATGAATCAATTAGAGGAGCTATGAAAAGATTTCAACATTCTTCTGAAACAGTAAGTCGTTACTTTTCTAAAGGCATACAGGCTCTTGTTAGCTTAACAACTAAAATAATTAAACCGGAGGATCCATCATTTGCTACCACTCCAGAACAGATTGCCAAGGATCCTCGATACATGTCATATTTCAAGGTAACTACGAGTGGTTTTATTTTATAACTTGTCATACAATTCATAATATAATTACTATCTAATAAACAATTAAACATAATTGTATTGGTGCAATTGACGGTACACACGTTGATGCTCGAATACCCAACCACGAGAAGGTTGCATACATCGGTCGGAGTGGTTCGACAACTCAGAATGTCATGGTTGTATGCGACTTCAACATGTGCTTTACTTTTGTAGTGGCGGGCTGGGAAAGGAGTGCACATGACAGTCATATTTTCTTATTTGCCATTAGGAATAGATCGCAGTGTTTCCCTCACCCCCCATCAGGTTAGTGTTGCTTTGTAATTTGTTAATTTGAGCATGTAATCTTTTTACTTAACAATGTTTTTCTTATTAGGAAAATACTATCTGGTTGATGTCAGGTATCCTATGCAAAGGGGATACCTGAAGCCCTATCCTGACACAATATATCATATTCCTGATTTTAAGAGAGCGAGTGGCACCATCCGTGGCAGAAAGGAAATGTTTAATAAATGTCACTCATCTTTACGCGGGGTAATTGAAAGAACATTTGGGGTTTGGAAGAAGAAATGGGTCATCCTACGTGATATGTCGTCGTATCCTTTCCAAAAGCAGGTGCATATTGTGGTTGCAACAATGACACTACATAACTTCATTCGAAGACATGTCTCACGATCAGATACAAACTTTAGTATGACTGACAATGACAAACTGAATGTCTTCGACCAAACTCCTAGAATTGTGGGTGGGAGTTCATTACCTGAGGATGATGCAAACATTAATGAATTTAGAGATCAGGAAGGTGAAGGTTTGGCTAATATGATTGCTTTAAGGGAGTCTATCACAGATGTTATTTGTGGCTGTTGATCTACCAAGTTTTACTTTAATAAAGTTATAGGTTGATATTCATATGTATTTCATTTTGGTTACTTTTAAAATACCTTAAACCGACATTGATTCTTTTATTATTTTTGCAGTTAAACAAACATGACTTTCAGGATATCAGGTACGGACAGAGAGATTTTATGTTATTGTGGACTACCGTCTCCGTTACTAACGTCACGTAAGGAGCATAGTTTTGGGAAGCAGTTCTATGGTTGTGCCTAAGGTGTTTCAGCTCATTGCGATTTCTTCAGGTGGGCTGATAGTCCCACGTATTATACTGCCAGTAGTTATGCCAGCAGTCATGTGAATCCAATGTTTTCTCAGGCTGACTGTGCAGTTGAAGACTGACGTAGCCAGAGTATGAAGTTAAATATTTTAATATTTCTCCTTGTTGTTGTACCTGTATTTGTACTTTTTTTAGTTCTACCGGTACTTGTTAGGATGTGAGAACTGTATGATATCTTTTAGAATATCTCTGTCATTATCGTATGTTTCTGCAATATATGTTTCTTTTCTACGAATAAACTATTTTGAATAAGCTGTCTTAAACAGTTTTATCACACAGGGGCAGCAATGTCATTTAACCACCAATAAGCTAGTTTGAATAAGCTGGCCTAAACAGAAAGCCAAATTATTCTGATAATCTATAGATTATCAGATTATCAGAATAATATGTTTTTGATAATCTACAGATTATCAGAATAATATGTTTATCAGCAGATTATAAATAATCCACAGCTGCGCCAAACAGACCCTTTGTCTCATGTGATTTAGTCCTAAAGAAGTTCAACTCGGCAGCTCGCAGATATGCGGTAGATAAATTGGACCAGACTTTGAGCAGACTTTAAATAGTCTGCCAACGTGTCTTATCGGGGGCATGTCGACTAAAGTCATATGCTAGAAAGGAACCCTTGCGGACGTGGAGTGAAAATGACTTAAAGAAGGTTTTTTTTTCTCTATAAGAACTTTGTGTTTTGAATTTATTTAATGTACACAAGAACGGAAGTGTCGTTACTTATTGTAATCATGATCGACGCAATAAATTAGAAATTAATTCTTATCTCAATGCCTCAGCTCCCTAGGACACTCGAGGAACTTGGTCTGACCAAGCCACGTCGAACAATCATCCTCACCTATCAAGCTCGGGCTGAACAAAATAAAAGGCCTAAGTGAAGCACTGTCGTCGATCTATAACAATATAACCACTACACAACAACCATAAAAACCATAAAAAGTAAGGTTCGGTAGAAACAAAGCACGAAAATAATAAACAAGGTAATTTTAATTCAGTTGAAAGATGTAAGGCTATTTTATCAACAAACACACCAGGTACGCATTTTACATTTTTAACCAAAATAATACACTGGAAGGAAAGAGAAAACTCGACCATCGCTGCTAGCGAGAGAAAAATACAACAAGTTCATCTTTTTAGCAACACACTGTTGGACAAATATTGTCCACCCTAGGAAAATGTTGGATTTATGCTTCAGCAACAGATCATTGCATTCACCACAAAAAGAGAAGTCTACGGCTGAGAAACCTATTGGAGGTCGCTCGGCTTCTTCTCTCCAGGAATTCCAACTTCCTTCCTCGTTCTCGTCGCTCGACCACATTCCAACCATTTTTGCATCAAATTTCTTCTCAATTATGATCAAAAGCAAAATGCAGCAAGAACAAAGTAAGGTTGGGGCGTCTCACCTGGACTCAAGCTCTCTTATGAACTTCTCCCACGATGAGGAGCATTTGGAGAAAGAGATAGGAGAAATTGTTGCCACCATAGCTGTTAAGCCCTACTCCTGGACCGATGGGGTCCAAGGATCAAAAAACCTTCAAACATATAGCAACAATGGTCAAACAGATGTATTGACCTCTCAAGGAAGTGGCATCACTTTCATCATTCCCGAAAGTCCACTACATTCGTTCGCATNGAGGAGAAATTGTTGCCACCATAGCTGTTAAGCCCTACTCCTGGACCGATGGGGTCCAAGGATAAAAAAACCTTCAAACATATAGCAACAATGGTCAAGCAGATGTATTGACCTCTCAAGGAAGTGGCATCACTTTCATCATTCCCGAAAGTCCACTACATTCGTTCGCATAAAGGATTTTTGGCATGGTTTTAACCTTGACTTGGTCAACATTTGACACCCAACACGAAGAATCCCTTTGACACACAACTCAGAGAAAAAAGAAATTAAAGAGGTGTGGCCTTGGAGGTCCTTCGACACCCGCCGATCACCCTCACTTCTAGCCGAGGGAAGAGTCGGTCAACCTTGCCAAGGTTTTGCAAAGCCAGCACACATAACAAGGAGGTAAGGAGATAAAGAACTTCCTCCTCCTTATATTGTGGGGAGGGTCAATTGCTTAAAGTGGGGCCCACCAACTGAAAAGCTTGTTTCCGTACATTTTTTTCTTTTTTTAAGGAGTCGTCAGCTTGTCGATTGTCGTATACTTCCCACATTCGAATAAATCTCCCTNAGAGGTAAGGAGATAAAGAACTTCCTCCTCCTTATATTGTGGGGAGGGTCAACTGCTTAAAGTGGGGCCCACCAACTGAAAAGCTTGTTTCCGTACATTTTTTTTCTTTTTTTAAGGAGTCGTCAGCTTGTCGATTGTCGTATACTTCCCACATTCGAATAAATCTCCCTCCCAAATCAAATCAGTGATTCGTAGATGAAATAAACTGAACAAGAAGGGACACACGACAAAATGACAAACAATAGAAAAAGTAAAACGTGGAGAGTCTACGTGCGATAAACCTCGCGATGATATGTTAAGAATGTCCGCCCAAACAAGATCGGGCGGAGGCACCTTAAACAAATATCCGCTAAAGAAGTATCCACGTAAACTACCCATAACCAGAGAGTCGGGTGTATGTACCTGTTATGGGGTCAAGAGCACTCCCAGAGGAACATGTTCATACTGATTAATTACATCTTGGGGGATGCTGAAGAGCACTCTCGATAAAAGGAGTTTCGCTTCATATTATCATAAACCTGGGGTATAGGCAATCAAAGGAAAGTTATTTTTTGTGGGAACAGTCATGATGCTTCAAAGCTCACACTAAGTCATCGAGTAGAGAGTGAGCATCTCACATCCCAAATGGGTAGCGCCTAATCAGCACACAGAGCTCACGGAATAACATAAATCATCTTAACGGGGATATCTCAACACGTCAAAGCATGTCCGGGTCATAAGGGCATATGACAAATCATCGTACCTGAACGGGTGGCAGTTTATTAGTATTTAGTCGTCAAGGTGATATCAACGAAGTCNTTACAGAACCATACGAAGCATAAAAAATAGCAGACATCGACCAAAATGATCCCTAAATGTTTCGCCCATACCAGTGCCCTTCAAAGACAATCTCCAATCAATATTAACTTTTATCCATGGGTAACCTAGCTTCCTCCAAAACACCAAATGTGTCTGCCTTAGTTATTGTCTTCTAACTAAAATATGTAGTTTCTCCAAGGTCAAGTGATGGCCCCGAAAAAGATCATCTTTGGTCTTACCAGAATTTTCATCCTTTTAAACATAAGCTAGTGTGTTGTGAATCACCACATTGACTGCAAAGGGGATGTCATCATGTTTAAGTGCATCTCAAGCCATCTAAATGATCCACACTGTACTTAAGGAGAGCATTGTTGAGATATGAATCACCTAACTTTGGCCCCAATGCATCATGTAGTGATTCTAATCCTTGAAACCATCTTCAGGCAAAAGATTTTAAAAGAACTACCCAACACTTTCCAAATACGAATCGCGTTGTTGCAAGAGAAGAGCAAGTGGTTAGTAGTCTCTTTTTTGTTCTTGCAATGCAAACACATAGAAGGAAATTGTAGACCCTTCAATTTAAGAATATCATCAATGGGTAGGACTCAATGTAGAAGTCTTCGGTTAATGAAAAACATTAAAGGACAACCCCTCCAAACAGGACACTCCCACCTCATAGTCGGCCAAGCAAACAATCTACTCTCCAGATATTGGAAATAGATGCATTTGAATCACCCTTAACCCACAATCTATCCAATTTTTTTCCAAATTAATAGAAAGTGTGGTAATGTGTGTAACTACACAAGCATTTAATAGTGATCCAAGCTTATGAGGTCGTCACTTAACATTCTCCCACATGCATTTCACCAACAGACCCTCATTAGTAAGTTCAGTGTCAACCAAAGCAAATAACGGACCCTCTAGGGTCCAATTATGTAACCAAAAAATAATTTGACAGCAGCTAACTCCCAAATAATAACATCTCAGGCCTCTCTTTGAACCCTTAGCATCCCCTTCCATGTAGTAGAGTCACCCAACTTACTCTCAACTAAGGTAGGATGCAAGTTTCCACAATATTTGCTCTAAAGAGTATGGGTTTAAAGAGAATTTTGTATCATGATTTGGTTCCATAATTAAATGTAGTTGATTTTGGAGAAGTTGCTAGGGTCATGGAATCCCAAACCACTGGCCTCCACAGGTTTGCAAATCTTCTTTCAACTAGTCCAGTGGATCCTTTTCTCTTTGTCAGAAAAAAGGAATCTGTTAATGAGTTTCTCTAGCTGAGCTTAAACATTAATCTTCATTTTTAAAACCTGCATAGTATAAAGTAGAATTGCATTCAAGATGCTTTTGATAAGGGTGATTTTGCCTCCCAATCATTTTTTATCTCTAATTATGTCCACTATCCCTAATAGTGATTGATCTCTATTCATGTCCATAATTAAATGTAGTTGATTTTTGAGAAGTTGCTAAGGTCATGGAATCCCAAACCACTCGCCTCCACAGGTTTGCACATCTTCTTTCAACTTGTCCAAAGGATCCTTTTTTCTTTGTCAAACAAAAGGAATCTGTTAATGAGTTTCTCAAGCTGAGCTTAAACAATAATCTTCATTTTTAAAACCTGCATAATATAAAGTAGAATTGCATTCAAGATGCTTTTGATAAGGGTGATTTTGCCTCCCAATGAAAGGAATGAGTTAGCCCAGAAGTCAATTTTGATCTCTAATCATGTCCACTATCCCTGGTAAAATCCCCCACACCCTTCATAAGGTTACACTGAGATAGCTAATTCGTAAGTTAGCATATGAGAATCTTGTGTACTTCCATAACCATTGTTTTAAATGTAGCGATATAGTATTTCCAAAAAAAATTGACATTTAGATCTAATAAATTCCATTCCCGAGCATTTTTTAAAAAGGTTAAGACACTCTAATGACTTTTGGTTGCTCTCCTACTAGCATTAGTAAAGAGAATCACATCATCCCCATAGATAAGGTGAGTAACTAATAGATTAACTTCTGAGAAAATGTACAATAATGAAACTATTGTTTGATCTAATTCAACAATATGGAGAAGTAATCAAAGGTTAATATGAACACTCTGGGAGATAAGGGGTTGCGTTGCTTTATGCTCCTTTGAGTTCTAAAGTAATCATTGCATTGCCATTAATCAGAATGATGCAGAAATTGCTCTCTAACCACCTCTGAATAATACTACAAAAATACTTATGGATACCCCTTGCTTTAAGGACAAAAATAATAAAGCGCCAGTCAACTAAAGCATGAGTCTTCTTTAGATCCAATTTATGAATCAAATTGTCTCCCCCACCTTCCCAGCCTGTGCATTTCTTATCAATGTCAGTGAGAATTTCTTGACATAATAAAATGTTTTCCACAATGTTACTACCTTGTGTGTAAATGTTGATTGGTTAGGAGTGATGAGATACAAGTGATGAGGTTGAAGTATTTTAACAATAATCTGGCTAATGTTCTTAGACATTACCCATGTCAAACTAAGGGGACAAAAGTGCCCCACATCGCCTTCTCCTTACTCTTAGGAATGAGATGATGATGGAGGTGAGGAAATATTTACAAGGGTCCATGCCCCCAAAAAATCCTACACAACATTAATAATTGGTGCTTTGATAAATTCCCAATATTTCTTATAGAAGTCTTCCATGAAGCCATCAGAACCAGGTGACTTAGTACTATTGATAGAGCTAACTGAATTGCAAATCTCAAACTCATTCAAGATTTTGGTTAAAAAATATATTTTTTGTAGCTTAAACAATAAGTAAAATGGGATGGGTCAATGTGCGGTCGGACAATATAGATATTGATAAACATCTTTTAAAAGTACTATGTCCCGCCTTTCTAAATCTCCTTCAAGTTAACAAGCCAATTCCCATTCTGGTCTTGAATTGTATGTATAGTGTTTATGTTTCTCTTTTCCTTGATGCACACATGATAATATTTTGTATCTGTCTCCATATTTATGTTGAATGACAACAGCCTTTTCTCATAGGAGATCCTCCTTTCGTTTAATAATCTTCATGAGTTACTCTTGAGTTTACAAATGGTCCAGTTTCAATCGATAATCTCGATTGTTGCAGTTTGCTATAAGCTTCTCTAGATGGGTAACTCTACTTTCAAACAAAGTGACAAGCTTGTGAACATTGCCAAACACTTACCAGCTCCAAATTTCAATTTCTTGAATGTTTCCTTATGCAACAACCATAAATTAAAATGTTGGCTTCTAGACATCCCTCACATACTCCAGAAAATTATCATGATTGGTGTGCTTGTTAAGCTACTTAATTGGTGTTCTTCTTGGATTAGGAAATGTTGAAATAGAGAGGAGAAGTCAATTATGATCCGAAGTGGTCCTAGCCAAGAGCAGGTTTTTGAAAAAAGGAAACTTTAACATCTTAGTTTGATTCATGAGAATCTTGTCTAGCCGTTCCCGTAAGTTGCCTTTTTTCAAAGTAAAATCCAGCCCAGTGTAACCAATAACAAATAATCTTGAGTCTTATATAAACTCATTAAATATGTTAATAGTTTGTTGTATTAAAGGCCTCCCGCCCTTCCTTTCCTCTCTGTAGTGAATCATATTAAAATTACCTACGATAGACCAAAAATCAGGAGCACTCCTACTAATCTCCACCATAGCATTCCAAGGCTTAGCATGAGAATTGATAGCTCAACCAACATAAATGAAAGTGGCCCACACCAAGCAATCTTCCAAATTGATCTCTACATGAATAAACTGAGAGTTGTCAACTAATATTTGGACATTAAGTTCCCTTTCCCAAAACAATCATATCTTGTTGTTGTAGTTAGAGACCCATTTAAATATCCTTAACCTCTTCAAAACATTATCCCTATTCTTTAGAACCGTAGGATCCAAAATGGACAAACAAAGAAATCATATGGACTCTTATTAAGGAAAGGAATCTATGAAAGGAATATGGGTCCACAATCCCTCTAATATTCCAAAATAAATCTCTAGTCATTATGAGAAAATTCCTCTCATCTAGGTTGCTTAGAAAAAGAAAAGTCATCTTTAGTTCTTAATCTAGTTTTAGCTATAATATCACCTTCATTAAGGTAGCTAAGTTCATGCATGCCCTTGCCTCTCATTTTATGGGACTTCCATTTCAACTATTCCATTTTGATAACACTTGTTGCTTCATTTAGGACTTCTTCATTGACTAAAAGAGTAGTAATAGACATAGAAAAGCCATTCTTCTTAGCTTGTGTAGTTTCTCTATTAACTTCATCATCATTCTCATTGAGTTGATTACCAATACTCAGTGCAGCCACAGTTTCTTCCCTTCCTTTTGCCTGGATATCACAGTAGATGGCAAGAACAATCAAATTGTGACTATTAGATAGGTTACACTTGATGTTGATTTAGTTCTCTTCCTTGGTGAGAGCTGTGTTTTTGCATCTCTAGTTATTGTATCGCCTCCTTGGTGAATGTGGGAGGATTTGTATATATATGTATGCATATATATATATATATATATANTTTGCAACAGGCCAATGCATTTGTGGAGGCTTCTCAAAATATCGCGTGCCTTGCAATCGTCTCTAGTGGCAGCNCTAGTGCTACTATGTTACATGTTTGAGTAATACAAATCTGTCTCATCCTAACTGAATTTCATATTTCACAACTATTGGCATGTCTCTTGTTGATTGCATCCACAATATTAACCATTACAACCATGATTTCAAGATTGCAATATCCATGCTAATAGAGAGCTCGACATACAAGGATGGCACCACAACACATTAACCAGGTCTTCAACTCTATTGCTAACAAGACGAAACATATTAGGTATTTTCCATTGGATTTTTTAAGAAGTAGAGCGGGGCTTGTAATTAAACATCAACTTATTGGATGGTGTCCTAAGATGTTTATGCGATGAAAAACCAATGCTTTTATTCATGCTATATTATAGTTATCAATGTAGAAGAGGATGGAGGAATGATTATAAATGGGCCAGATGCAATGATTACCAAAAATGTGACTTTGACATTCTCTCACCAAAGTCAATCTTAACCTAGGATCTACAAATAAAAAAATCAATTGAAAAATAGATCCAACAACTATGAGAGGGGAAGCAAGCCAAGTGGCATTTTAATGAAGTTATGTTTGGATGGAATTCAGCTATGTTTTCCTAACAAAATATCCTTCATAAATTTTGTTACTTAAAAAATTTAAATTAAACTATCATATTTAATAAAGTATGCCACAATAATCAAAACATAAAAAAATAGGTGTATTTTGGTTGTACAATCACCTAGGGCTGTCAATTTGGCTCGTTGTTCGTGAACAGCTCGTGTTCGGCTCGTTAAGCAGCTCGTGTTCGNTTTTGAAAGTATTATTGCAAATTACTATTATATTTCTCCTCCTCCCCGACAACGCCGCCAAAAACTTGGTCCCAATTTTCTATATAGATAGATGTAAAATGCGATGTATGTGATTAATTTCCTTAATAGATATTCTTAATTTGCAACAAAGCCACAAACTTGATCCAAAGCAAAAGCTAGGTAAATATTTTACTATGAAGCAAATAAGAACGCAGTTATAATATTTCTATATGGAATACTATGTTAGTATGTGTATCATTATCAAGTAATACAGAACTTTTTGATTAAGTCCCGAATATTGATCCCAAATGGAGGACAAAATTTAGAAAACAAAACTTTCTTACCAATATATACTTACTTAAACTTAAGATGCTAAAATAGGAATGAAAGTTCAATTCTTTTTGTATTTTTTTATAAATAAAAATAAAGTAAACCACTAATTAACTTAACTAAAATACTTGCAACATAAATAAAATATATTTTCCTTTTCATTAATCAGTGACAAATATAGAAATTCTGTTGTGAAAGTATGTTAAATGTGTTGTGTCAAATAGGAGCAATAATATTCTTTACCCTTACTAGAGATGTTATAAAGTACATTGGCTAATTTATAGTTTGAATAGTCTTGAAGACCGGTTAGGCATGGAAGATACTAGCTTTCACTTTAGAGTTCTCTCTTCTTCCTCCACCTGGGGGATAACATCTCATATCAAAACCTAAAACTATAAATCAAATTGGGGGCTTTAACTTGTCATTCTAAAGTCCTCTAATTCTACACCCTTGAAAATATATTTCCTTATTTATTTGCACTCAACCCCATGAACTACATTCTCATTCATGAAATTAATATGTGATTCCCATTTTTTAATTGAGACAATATCATCTCAGATCTTACCTGTTCTCACAATAGGTATTAACATCTTAATTGGTCAAATCAAGAAGTAATGAAGTGCAAGGTTTCAAATCATCACAACTTCTTCCTACATTGAAGTCTAATACTTCACACAACTCCCTTTAAATATTTAATCACATATCATTTTAAGGAAGAAGTTAAGGAAAACTACTCATAATTCATGGAGAAAATACAACCATACATGAGTTAAAAAGTAGAAATCATGCACACAAATAAGAAATCTAAATTAAAATCAAGTGTATACATAAAGATAAACACTTATCTCAAATTCTCTCCACCAAATTTCTTGAAGTTCCTTTGAATTCTCTTCCTTCTTTCACAATACCAACTAACACTCAAAATAAAATAAAATAAAATAAAGGTGGTCGGGGGCGATGGGCTGTAAAGTTTGATGGATGGCTGGCCCCTTCTCTTGGAAAATCTAAGTCTTTTCTTATAAAAATCCAAGGGGTGTCTTGGTGTCTCTTCAAAAAGGTATCTCCACTCAATGAATCTTCTAGAAGTTGCATTTTCATAAGTCAATTGAATGAATTTGAGATTGATCTTTCTTCAGATATGGTGTTAGTTATGGAGAATGATAATAGTACTATGAATCATAAAAACTTGAATCAGGTCATTGAAGAAAGAGTATTATGTAACAAAGAAAATTCTCATAATCTTGATCCTATCGTGATGACATCTAATATTGTTGTAAGGAACAATCCTATTACTTTGACAAAGGCTCCAATTATAGATGATAGTCTTGTTTTGACAAGATTAGAACTAGAGGAGGATTCGATGGTTCA
Source organism: Phalaenopsis hybrid cultivar (assembly GCA_002079205.1). Taxonomy (NCBI): domain Eukaryota; kingdom Viridiplantae; phylum Streptophyta; class Magnoliopsida; order Asparagales; family Orchidaceae; genus Phalaenopsis; species Phalaenopsis hybrid cultivar. The sequence goes on from JXCR01142240.1 coordinate 22,420, forward strand.
AAGATCCTCCCGGAAACGCAAGAATAAAGGGACTAGAGAACTTAGTTATATTAATTATGACGCTCTTGTTACTCAAACTGGTCAAGAAATTGAACTCAATAGTAGAGCCACTTCTTCTATGAGGCTTACGAGAGGTCTGCTGATNAAGTAGTGAAAATTTTCGTAAATTATGATTTGCGATAAATTTCTACCATAAACATATAAATTTGCAGCAGTAAAAGAACAAATATATCCTTATAAAACATAATAAAACACATCAAAAAGAAAATCCATACGTTATAGTTATTAAAAAAAAAACAAAAAGAGAGATTAAAACTATCTTAATGAAAAAATGGGCTTTTCTTGTAGCTGTATCATGGAGTTGGCAACCCCGGTGGTGTCTTGCCATGTTTACTCTTGTGTTTCATTCACATCAATAATATTCTTTCTGTTGTTCTTTGCCTCCAAAATTCTTCTAAGAGATTCTTGATTGTTGTTTTGCTGAAATTATGCACCCATACCTATGGCCGGTATCTTAGGGTCTGTTTGGCGCAGGGTTTTCACTGCTGCGCGGCGTCGGAATGTTTTATTCGCTCGTTTGGGGCGGCGTTAGAAGAGCTGCGTCCCGCGATTTCGATCGGAAGCCCAACGCCTATACGAGCCCGCTTCCCAGCTTTCGAACGCGTCATTTTACCCTGTTGCCCTATTCCCCCCCGAAAACTTAACATTTAATCTTTTTCATAAAGTATAGTATCAACAAAACATTCAAAAGTGCGTTTGATGATTTTGATATGGATTTAACGAAAAAATGGGCTTTTTGTGGTGCACAATCTTATTTTCCTCGCATATTAATTGGATGATAATTAATTTTTATATAAATAAATAGTGAAATGTAATTAACAAATATCACTTTATAAATATATGCCTATTTTTAAAGAGGGATAGAGAGAGAAAATTAAAAAAAAATATATTATTTAGTTTTTGGCAAATTAAATTATTTGTTAATTCAAAGTGGGTAACCCTTCCTTCAACACTACATTTCAAGCAACGCCATTGACAAATATAAAAACTAATTTTTTGTCTTCTATTCCGTTTATTGTACGTACACGTAGAAGAAAACGTTTCCAGCAGGTCCTTTCATTTATATAACTAATTTCATTTTTATTACGACGGAATAAATTGATAGAGAGAGCCTGTTTTATAATTCACGTCACCTTGCCTGTTTTTTCCTCTGTCCTTTTTTGCGAAATGACTATAATAACAATAAAAAAAATGTTCCCTTTTTCTATTATGCGAACCTATAAATACCAGACTTCTGCACCACAATCACCACCAACNTCTTGCCTGTTTTTTCCTCTGTGCTTATTTGCGAAATGACTATAATAACAATAAAAAAAATGTTCCCTTTTTCTATTATGCGAACCTTATACCAGACTTCTGCACCACAATCACCACCAACAACAATAGAAGAAAAGAAAAGAAACATCCACACATCAACATGACTTGCTCTCCATCCTATTTTGCAATCTCTCTGCTCATTCTCTCAGCCGTCACCCACCTTCCCATTTTGGCATCTTGCGGTGGCAGTGGCTTTTCTGTAGAGCTCATCCATCGCGACTCCCCTAAGTCGCCTCTTTATGACCCCAGTTTCACATATTCCTCCCGCATACGTGCGGCTGCTGAGCGCTCTCGTTCCCGTGCCATTTACTTTCGTGATGCCATCCAAAAGGCTCGTAGTACTTCCTCTGCGCTCCCCATGGATGATGCCAACAACTTCTACTCAGAGATCACCCCAAACACCTTTGAATACTTGATGAGCTTCTACCTTGGCACTCCAAACAAGAAGATCCTTGCCATTGCCGACACAGGTAGTGACCTCATATGGGTCCAATGTGCCCCCTGTAATGAATGCTACCAACAAACTGCCCCTCTTTTTGACCCACAAGCTTCTTCTACATACAAAACAATCTCTTGTAATACCGACTCATGCTCGACACTACCACAAAGTAGTTGTGG
>JXCR01142242.1:5997-92637 GCA_002079205.1 Phalaenopsis hybrid cultivar
ATTTGTGTAGAGGTGGTATTGGTGGTGTGAAAGTGTATGGTTCTATTTGTGTAGAGGCTATGATGGTGGCGTGGAGTCTGTGTGGTGTACGGTGGTGTTTGTGTTGAGTTTTTGTTGTCTCGTGGATGTGTTGGTGTATGTGTGGTGTCCGTGTGTTACTATGAGGACATGGTGGTTTTTGTGTGGAGGTGTTGGTGTGTAGAGGTGGTGCTGGTGATGCGGTGGATTTGTTGGTGTCCTGATGTGCCTGTGTATGGAGGTGTTGGTGTAAAGGTCGTGGTGATGTTATTGTGGAATTCTGATTTTTCTTTAATTTGTGATATTGTGGCATTCATATTTATGTTAATTAGTTTTTCCTCATTCTAGTAATACAATGATTAATACCAAAGAAGCTGATTCATCTTCAATGTAGGATAAATAAAATAAAAATAGTATTTTACGACCTTTGGCTTAATGAGATAAATCTGAGAAAGAGACTAACAACCTAATACAACATGGAAGGGTGACAAAATACTATCAGAAAATTCAAGGAAAGTATAGGCAGAAGTACGTTAGGATGCAGTTAAAAAGAAAGTGGAATCAGCTCAAGAAGTATTAGAAAATTTAGAAGGAATTGAGGTGGGGTTCAATGGGTTTGGGGTGGGATTCAGTGAAGCGAACGATTGATGCTTCTGATGAGTGGTGGGCGAAAAGACTTGCGGTGAACATTTTTGAAATGTTACATATTCTGGTTAATTTTTAATTTGTTTTTAAATTGAACTACGTGTTATATGAATTTATAGGTGGTGCCTGCTACGAAAAAATTTAACTACAGTGGAATTAATCCTAAATTGGAAGAAATTTTGGATCGTATATTTGGGGGTGTCGTGGCAACGGGCAACAATGCATGTGCCTCCAGTGAGATGAGGTTTGGTGACATTCCCAAAAATTTGGGAGCTAACCAATTAGGTGATTCCATTGGAGGCCCCAGTCGGAACCTCCATCAACTTGAGTCCACGAACTGTTCTAAGTGTCTGCGGGTTGAAATAAAAAAAAGGGAGATGTTTTCCTTAGAAGCCATATCAAAGTTGGTGGCCTCATGCAGCTATGACCTCAACACATCACATGGAACTTATGTCTAGTAGGCTCTANTATCTTAATGAAACTTGCGCATCATGGAATGCATGAGTAAATTAGTTAATGAAAATATGCAAGTCTCATCTAAATAAAAGAAAATATAAATGTAACATTCAAAAAGTGGCATACAATAAATTTAAAGTTGAAAATTAAATAGTAATAACAGTTAATTATTATTTACTAAATAAAAATAAGAAATAGAAAATTTACAACAGATGCATGTCATTACTAATACTATATATCATCATGTGAATATATAACAAGATCTCATAAAAATTAGTCTAGTAGATTACCCTCCATACATCTAGCTCATAAAATGGATCAACAAAACAAGCAGAAAACAAAAAAATAAATAAAGTAAAAGCTAGGGAAATAAAAAAATCTAAAGAAAAAAAAATGCAATAAAAATTATTGATAGCCAATCAAAAGAACCGCCTGAGAAAATAATGGCGGGAGAGAAGAACAAGAGTAGAGAGGGGGGAAAAAATCATTCTCTCTTGAAGAATNTGCAATAAAAATTATTGATAGCCAATCAAAAGAACCACCTGAGAAAATAATGGCGGGAGAGAAGAACAAGAGTAGAGAGGGGGGAAAAAATCATTCTCTCTTGAAGAATAAAGAATGAGATTGCAAAGAGGAAAAGTACACTTCGGAGCAAAAAGGAACCTTGAAAAAAAGGTGTTAAAAAAGAATTAAAAAAAATGTTACATTCCTCGTACACAAAAAACCCAAAATCTCCCCATCAAATTTATACCTCAATAAGTGGGATGTCAGAATGTACAACATCTTTCAAGGAACATGTAGTTATTAGACTTGAAAATAAAAGGAAAATAGCATGAAGATTAAGGCGGCAATGGACCCAAAGCGATGGTTAGGACATCATCATTGTTATTTGTTGGTCACATCTTCAAGATATAGAAAGTCTCTAATCAAATCCAGAGACAAATTTGCATGCATCAACCCTCGTACTAGCAAGAGTTCGATAAACTAACTACAACCTTTCATTGAGAAAGAGCATGCCCCATGTATGAATGAAATAGTGGTGCGTGGAACTTGAGTTAGTGATGGCCATCACTATGCATAGTCTATGAATGTTTCCCTTCTCTTAATCTTTGCATTTGCTTGGACTTTTGCTGCTACTTTTCTATCGCTCAAGCTCATCTCAACTATATTCCCTCGAGTTAAAGGCTGTATCTTCCCATCAACAATTTCATTCTTATAGCTAGACACAATAATAAAAATAAGATGCTAGGAAAAGAGCTAGATACATAATGAGTACATCATATTTCGATAATTAAAATAAAATTTTAACTTTTATTTAACTAAAATGGTGAGATTAAAGGAAGACAATACATTGTGTAGGCTAGAAAAATTAACATAAATTTAACTGATCACATAAAAATGTCATTAAGTTGCACCCTTATATGGTTTAAAATTCATTTTGCTAAGATGAATAAGGTGAAGACAACAATCTCTTCAAGATGGAAAAGTTTTGAAACGTTTTGTTTTCTCCATGAATGCATATTATTGGAATCATTCAAATGGCTTTGCCGACCCTCATTTTTGGAGTTCACATCCTTCACAAATGCTATCTCATGCCTTATATATATGAATAAAGAAAAGCAATAGAATGTGTATTATTTTACCATGCATGTGTTGAAAAAAGAAACATTGCAAGAAAATGGGGTATTCTGCCACATTGCTTGAAATGACAAAGTTTTAACTAGGACTGCCTTAACACTTGCAGATGCGTGGAAATATTATAGTTATTTTGAAAATGAAATGAATGTTTTTTCTTATATCAAAGTTGTTCAATCTCCTACAAAGAAAGTTGTTCAATCTCCTACGAAGAGATCAACTTCTACTCGAAAACTTGGTCCAAATCTTCATTGAATAGGATTGGCATCCAATTCCCTCCAAGGAAATTCAAGGAGTCCATAAGGTAATTTTAGTGCGCACAGATGTGTCCCTTGTTTACAAATAATGAGTTTAGAAATTAATCTTGAAATCTTGCTACCTAAAGCAAATATTAAGATTTCAAAAAACTTCATGTAAATCCATAGGTAACTTATCAGGTGGAACTATCACTTTATTGAAGAAAGACTGCTTGAAATAACTAATATAATAAAGAATAGCTGGTACTCTTAAGGATGAATGCCTAAATTAACAAACTAAACTAAAAGAGTAGTACCTTGAAGAAAGTAAGATTTCCTCAAAAGTTCTTTCTATTGACTTCTTTAGTCTAGCATCCAACTTTGCCCTACTGTGCCTTTCTTATCACCTCAATTTAATACTGTTTTCTACTTTAGATAGTGAGCCGTTTCACTTTTTTATGAAAATCGCATATCAGTGATTGTTGGTTCGTAGTCATTTCCCAAATAACTATTTTGGTTGTCAATTATGGGAGTCGGCGCACTAAAACTAGCGATGGAGTAGTTTGCACATGTTGTTAACAGTTGGAGCAAGGCCGACAGGAAACTAACATACAGAGAAAAGGAAAGTAGAGAGACCACGGGGGAATTAGAAATAATAATTCATTCAATCCTGACTTTAAAATCAAAGTACAAATAGTCCCTATTTTAGGAAAGTTATGAATTATCTAGGATGCCATTCAAAGAGAAAATAAACAAGAAAATAAAAACTACCCTAAAAAGCAGCAACTAACTCCCTAAATCTAGAAATGTCAAGGAATAAAAGAAAAAAATTAGATATTAGCAGGGGATTTAAATGAATCACTTGAAATGTTCCTTTGCTTAGCAAACCAATGTTTTCTATAAAATTTGGTAACAAATTTATTGCCAGGCTCCATTTGAATGCTTTCCTTTAGAAAATCTTCAATTTTGATCCTCTATCCATGACTAACTTCCTTCATTGGTTTGAATTAAAGTTGAAACTTTATAAAGCATCCAATAACGCTTGAAAATTTGCAGATCTGGCAATCTTCTACAACCAACAAATTCAACTTGTGATTGTATAGAATAATTGGGAATTTCTAGGGAAATAGAGATATTACAGAACAATTATAATTTTTTATATATGAAGAACGCCCTTTCAATTCCTGCGGCTCTTGCCAACAATAACTTCCTCTAATTTAAATTTTGCTCCTTTACCTTTCTTTTATTTCCTTTTCTAGCCTAAGTTACCAAAAATGTCAAGGGAACTCCTAAGAGAGTTTCACTTCTCATCCTCCATACTCTCTCTTTTCTTCAGCCTTTATTCACTCTCTTTTTCCTTGTTGAAGTTACTAGTGGTGCTGCTAAAATTGATGATGAGGTAATTGTAACAGTAGCGTTGGTAGAGTTGAAANTCTCAAAGAAAAGATCATAATTTTTAATCTTTTTAAAAGAATTATGGCAAGAGGCAAATGCACAATATCTCATTGGATTCGATAATATATTGTTACAAGAGTGTTAAACATGAAAGCTTGGGATAACAAGCGGCATGGACAGCATAAGTTTTGGTAGAACAATTTAAATAATTCTAATAAGACTATCTTTTCATAAGAAAGTTCAAAATCAACATTGAATATAAATCCTTTTTTATTGGTGATTGAGTTGCTTACGAAATATATTCATAGCAAGGTGTCTTGGTGTATGCTTTTGGAAGATTATATAATTCTAATTGATAAATTTTCAATTGAAGTACACAAAAAGCAACAATTGAGAACTATTTAGAAGACAAAAGCCTGAGAATTAGTTGAACAAATATTGAGTATATGATATATTTGTATAATGTTAATAATTAAAATTCAACACTATTAGAATGGAAGGTGATACCCATATCTTATAAGTTTAAGTATCTTAAATAGATTATACAGCAGAATGAAGATATAAATTGANAGAATTTGACTTTATTGCAATGAAATGCTAACTGAGAAGGCGTGTCACCAGAACTCAGTGGTATACTCATGCATTTATTACTGCTTTTGCCTCAATTGTTGCAACTGCAACCACTTTGCTTGACCAATGGAATAAAGTAGAGCCTTCAATAACCATTTAAATCAAGTCATTGAATATGGTTCATAGTTTAAAAACCGTGTTCCACCACATAAGTGCATCGGACATCAATTAAAATTATGTGAATGATATTTTCTATGCACCTTATAGTTTTGGAAGAAAAAATAAGATCTCAAAGAAAAGATCATAATTTTTAATCTTTTTAAAAGAATTATGGCAAGAGGCAAATGCACAATATCTCATTGGATTCAATAATATATTGTTACAAGAGTGTTAAACATGAAAGCTTGGGATATCAAGCGGCATGGACAGCATAATTTTTGGTAGAACAATTTAAATAATTCTAATAAGACTATTTTTTCATAAGAAAGTTCAAAGTCAACATTGAATATAAATCCCTTTTTATTGGTGATTGAGTTGCTTACAAAATATATTCATAGCAAGGTGTCTTGGTGTATGCTTTTGGAAGATTATATAATTCTAATTGATAAATTTTCAATTGAAGTACACAAAAAGCAACAATTGAGAACTATTTAGAAGACAAAAGCCTGAGAATTAGTTGAACAAATATTGAGTTGAACAAATATTGAGTATATGATATATTTGTATAATGTTAATAATTATAATTCAATACTATTAGAATGTAAGGTGATACCCATATCTTATAAGTTTAAGTATCTTAAATAGATTATACAGCAGAATGAAGATATAAATTGAAATATAAACTCCTAAAATTAAAGCTTAAGAGTTCAAGTGTAGAAGTGACTTAGAGAACTATGTGTGATAAGATATCATCATGGATTAAAAGTAAATTTTATATAACTATAATTAGCACCATTTGTATGGATCCCAAAGTTAGGTCGTGAATAAATCATAGAAAATTTAGTGTGACAATAATGAAAAATTATAAAAAAGATGTGGAGCATAACTATGAAGGATAAACTAAAAAATAACTATATTAGAGAAAAGCTAGGAGTAAAATTTATTGAACGTAAAGAAAACTTAAAAAAAGAAACTTGAGCAATATTTTTAGAATCATATTGAACATTAAAACATTACAAATAAAGGTTCATAAATCAAAGTCTTAATTGGGATCAAATCGAAGGTTAAATCACGAGATATAGATATTATTAAATAAACTAAAATTATTTAAAATATGTGATATTTCCAAGAATAATGAAAAATAAGTAATAATATGTAAATACTACATGAAATGTAATAAATATAATGAAATAAGTTCATAAATTATCAAATTAAAACACCATATAACCATTGAAATCTCTACTCGAATAAGTTCAACCACTCACAATTTAAGGTTGAGCAGTTATATTGCAATTTGTAAGGATTGATCATGGTTCCCTACAAATCTAAATATTAAATCAATTCGAACAGGTTTGAAACCCAATTCATGGCCCAACAAGTTCAACCACGTGATTCAATTCAATATTCACAATTATGAACTTAGTCAGTTCAGACATGTACAACATATGATAAGAAATATGCCTGCCAGAAAGTAGTTAAAATTAGTGTAGTGAGTTTGGCAGCGAAAGGGGTGGAACTAAATTTCAATGGATAGAATTTAGTCAAAATGACTTTAAAGGAATTATCTGAACACTTAAAATGCATTGACCAAGAAAAGAGAGAATGTGAGGACTCATAAAAACTGACCATGTAGTTTGCATAAGACTTGATGATGATGATGATGACCAAAAAGCCACTTTCTTTCATTTGGTGGGATCTAAATTCTCTAATAGTATTTGTTTCCCTAAAAACTAAATTGTTTGCCGATATTAAAACTAATAATTGGTTGAATTCGACCAAGCCCGTGACATCCTTAAAGCATGCCAGATGAACTACGTCAAAAAAGCAATAAAATTTAGCCCACCTAATGCCAGAGTGACCAATATCACTCATACCCAATCAACAATAGCCAAGAGCTGACCGTTGGATAATTAAGCAGTATTATTCGGAAAAACAATAGGCAGCAAAAACCAGTAAGGAGTAAAGACACTAAGTTCACTTCGCCAACACGACGAGCTTGATTCACAACCGTGATAACAATATTACCATGCAACCCTCCTTAGAAAAACAAATACAAGTTAGGCGAATCAACGAACGAGCTTGTGCGAGCAAGTGAACGAAATCAAAACCCTAGAACCTAAAAGGGGCAAGGGAGAAGAAACCCTAGCGCTGACCTGTAGGCACCATTTCGAGAGGACGTGGAGGCGAAGCATGCGTTGGCGAGTCTTGACAATGAACTTGAGGAGATCAATCTTCTTCTCGGAATCGGATCGCTCCTGGGGAGACTTGTAAGTATCTACGAGCTCCTTCAAAGAGAGATATGACTCCTCTGTCGCTCGCCGGACGAGGGTAGAGAACTCCACCGTCTGTTGCCCTAGTTCCGCCGCCATCCCGCCGTCGTCTTCAGGGGCACGCTTCCTAATCTAACCGTAAGAGGAGATCAAGGTTTCGCTTTCGTTCTCCGCATATTGCTCTGGACTCGTCCGAGCGCGAGCATGCGAGACGCTCAAACGGGCAACAGGTAAGAACCCGAAAAGCTGGTCAACCCTGCCTATGCCGTAATTTGATTGAGTTCTAATGGACTGCAATTCTTATGATAAAAATTTGGGTTTTTTACCGATACAGAATTTTATATAAAATATTTTGACTGTTTAAATTTAGAATTTAAATTTCAACCACTCAAAAATTTATTTTCCTTTNTGAAAAGCTGGTCAACCCTGCCTATGCCGTAATTTGATTGAGGTCTAATGGACTGCAATTCTTATGATAAAAATTTGGGTTTTTTACCAATACAAACTTTTATATAAAATATTTTGACTGTTTAAATTTAGAATTTAAATTTCAACCACTCAAAAATTTATTTTCCTTTGAAATAAAACAATCGATCCCATATATATATAATTTTGATTTATTTAGATAAATATGAAAGAATTGAACTTGTTTGTATATCACATCCATGAAATAGAGTGTTGGAAAGAGAGATGAATATTTTAGAGTACGAAAATAAGTTTGGTGTCTTTATATTTCTCTAAAAAAGTGTATTTACATTTTTCTGCCCTCGTATTTATAAAGAGTTAGAGTTGTTTCATGAAATGTAGATAATGTTTCTTAAGTTGTGAGCTATCGGTCATTAGTTATCAATTGTTTTGAGAGTAGTCGTAGAGACGGTCAGGCCATCACTTGTCAATTTTATGCATCTCCTCCTTAGATTGGTGAAAGGGTTGTCATGGCTGGATATCTCTTCTTATTCCTCGATCTACTTGCTTTTGTTCAATTGGCTGGCTTGTTATCCTACTCTCTGCTTTTGGCCGACTCTTTCCATCTCCTAAATTTGGCCCTTTGGCATGTATCTCGCTCGGGACCATTTGATTCCCTTATACAGTAGTAGGCTGCAAGTTGAAAAAAGAGTGGAAGAATTAAACTAAAGAGTGGTTAGATCCTTATTTAATGAACTGTTTGTGATTGATACTCCCTTGATTTTTTTGTCTATTATTAATTATAAATAAATGCTAGTGTCTTTTCAATTTTGCTTGCTCCTTTATTATTTTGTGCTCTAGTCATCTTTTTAAGAGAATCCTTGCGATGGCAAGTTTCTCAAATCCTTAGCTCCAATCCAGAGTAAGGTTCAACTTCATGGATTATTTGTTGTGGATAAAAACAAGATGTACCTTGAGGCTGGTTGTATGAATATGCCAGATAAGAAGAAGAGGAGAGGTTGGCCTTCAAGTCGCGTTGGCTCTTATGGAGATGTTATAGGGGCGCTCTGTTTGCCACTATGGATACCCCTTGGATAGCCTCTGTCATTCAATCATTTGATATGGTACCACTCGCACCTCTCATCACGGCTCCTGATTCGTAAAAGGTCATGCTTCCTGCTGATCCGTTGATGTTGTGATGGCTTCATCCCCAAGAGTCTGCAGTATCTGAAACGATCAGAGAAAGTGTGTGTTAGAGTGTTTGGTCAAAGTACTATGTGCTTGCTTTTTAGTTCATGGTCTTATCATTTGTATGAATGACAGATGATTAGACTCATATAAATTTGAACGAAGCTCTGATGGAATCAGACAAGATTGAGAGGGTGTATGGCAGAAGGAGATGGTCGGCACACCGGAGGTGGCGATTTGGTCCACTGCCTTGTGAACCTTTCATTCCTAATCGTGGCATGGGAAGATGGGGTGTTTATGACCCATGCAAATCATGAGTAACGGTCTCATTGTTCTTATGAGAATGAGAGCTTTGTAACTTGTGATGCTGGTGTCTAGTGGAACTCGAAGGCGCGTGAGGTATTGACCTACATGACTCGGTTGGAAGAGGAGTTGTTGGAGTTGAAGCAGGTTGTTTCTACCTTGTAGCAAGATCTTGCAAGTGTGCATAAGCTATCCTTAACTCTTCATGCTTTGATAATTTTTTTTAGGCTAGACCAATTTAAGTTTGGTGGAGAGTTTTTGTTTTGAATGTTGTTGGGGTCTGCTCGGGACTGTTTGATTTGATTTTGTGCAGGTCGAGTTATTTTTTTTATTTTTTTATGTACTTTTTAGAGTACTAGGAAGATTTTGTACTGGAAATAAGCTACGAGCACTATTTTGAGGGGTCAGACAGGCTAAACTTGTGACGGAGACTAAGAGCGGTTGACTCATATCTTGTACCTTCATTCTAAATTTCATTTACGTATAAAATTATGACTGAGCATGCATATGCATAGCTGATTCGTGTCCCGCCTTTTTCTTTTCAGGGATATGTCACTGACCTACAACACCAGACTTTTTTTTATTTTGCTTGGCTCGTTCTACTGTTTTTCTTGTATGATTGTATGCTTGAGTTGTTTCCCTTATTTCTTGTTGGTTGTATGTGTGATGCTACGATCACAACTTAGGTTCTTAGGATCTTAAAATTGTAATTTTTTTACAAAAATCATAATAAAAATTTCAAGATTAATTAAAATTTATGATTAAGAGATTCATGATTTTCAAAAACACTTTTTTATTTTTTTGCATGGCCTTCGAGCTGGATTTTAAATGGGTTGCATGTCACAGCTCTCACCCAAGCCATAATTAATAAGGTCTTCCGCAATATCTAAAAATCACTCGAAATAATTGCATCATTTACATGTCCTGAGGAGAAATCAGTGTACTTCTCAAACTCGAATCACCCAATATAGATTTTGACTTAGGTGATTGTCTAATGCACTTAGTGTGCTATAAGGCTCCCCAACCCAGACAAGAGGTAAATCCTTTTATCAGTAGTGTTTCTAGCATTATATTTGAACCTCAATTTCTATTGTTTCTAGCGAGATCCTCACTACTTTGGGGTATAAGTCCCGCCTCTTGGAGCTCTGTTCGATAGTCATAGAGCAAAGTTTTGTTCCTTTGACCTCAAGGCTATCGAGATTCTCGTGGATGACACAATTCAAAGATTGTTGACCAGGGATCTTCATACGTGTTGGGTCGACTGTCTTCACGACCACATAAACTTAGAGATGAAGTGGCATGGGATAACAGTGTTTTCGTTATTTTTTGTGTTTTATTTTTAATGAATTTGTCAGTTTATTCATCTTCATATACTTCTCTTTTCCAAATAAATCAATCTTCTATATCATATGAATGATCAAGAGAATGAAGGAACAAGAAAAGAAAAGCATTCAACAAAGACAACAAACAAGATAAATAACGTAGAGAGCCTACGTGCGATAAAATACACAATGATAAGTCAAATGTGTTAGCTCAAACAAGATTGGGCGGAAGCATCTTGGACTAATATCCGTGGAAGAAAACCTACGTGGACCGCCCACAACTAGAGATTCAAATGTGTTTGCCTATTATGAGGTTTATAGTGCTCCCAAGAGAACACGTCTCACTTGATTAATTACATTTTAGGGGTTGCCCCAAAAATACTCTTGATCCAGGAATTTTTGTTTACATTAATAGTGACGATTAGCACAATGTTATTAATGAATGATTATTTAATAAGAGAATGCGCTGATGCTTTCAATGCTTCCGCTAAGCCACAAGACAAATAGTTAATCTCTCACGGTCCTTACGTGGATAGTTGACTCATCAATATACGGAGTTTGTGAAATAATTGAATCATCTTGACAGGGAATTTCAATACATTAAAGAACATCTGAGATATAAGGACAAATGACAAATCGTAGCATGTCAAATGGGTGGCAGCTCATCGACAATCAAAATTTTAAGATGATGCTGCCAAAGATTAAGGGAGCAACACGACTCGACAAGGGTTGCCAAAGTTATAGAGGAGTGGCCCTTAGTAGATAGAGAAAGCGGTAGGGTGCAACAAACCCGTCATCCAAAGCTACTAAAACCCTAATTCTACCTGTTTGAGGAGGTAGTCAACCAAATATGCCCAGAGATCCCTGGTCTGTAATATGTGAATTGCATCATTCATGAGGATCTCAATAGATCTAAGATCAAAGGAAGAAAACTCTATTCTATGATTATCAGGTGGAGCTCTAAGATATGAGACATATACATGTTGAAGTGGCGAGGATGCCACTGAAAAAGAAGAGAAATGGAGGTTCGACTACAAGACTAGAAACACTACCAATAGAAGGACTCACACCCTGTCTGGGCCGGGGAGCCTTCTAACGACTAAAGCATACTAGACAACCACATAAGTAAAAATCTATGTTGGGTCAGTCGGGTTGGAGAAGCACGAGGGCTTCTCATTGGGACGTGCAAATGATGTAATTATCTAGAGTAATACTTAGATATTGTGGATGCTCTATTATATGACTTGTGATATGCTCATGCAATGCATCCCATTTTAAAACTGACCCAAATACCATGCAGGAAAGTAAAAGTATGTTTTAAAAGTCTTGAATCTTTTAATCCTAAATTTTAAATTTTCTTAAATCGTTTATTAGGATTTTTATGTAGAAAATTTACAACTTTAAGGTCCTAAAGCCTAAATTGAAAATTTTAATATCCCAAATAAACTGAAAAGAAACAAAGAAAATGGTCTAAGCATGGAGGCACACAATAAAAAATAAATGCACTAAATATATATATATTAAAGAGGTTAGTGTCGCTTGGTCGGAGACATATCCCATGAAATGTAGGATGGGCGGTCTAACCCCACATATAAGTGTTCGGTTATAGATCTATGCAAAAATATAGAATTCTGACCTTACGTACCAGACATGAGCTGCCACTTCTAGTTCCCGGAATGTGATTCAATGTGTCATCCACATCGAAACTCGTGCTCATACTTTATTTCTAATACAGACTCAGCCTAGGGACTCTATCACATACACTCAAAATAGTAAATAAATACTCGATCTGCATGAAAAACAACGTTAGCAAGAAAACTAACAAACATACATAGTATAATGAGCCGTGTCAATTCATTGAGGGAGCAAAATGACACCTGCAAACAAAATGTTATAAATCATTACATTCTCACCTTTTTATGATGTCTGCGTGTGTGTATATATAGGCACAAATTCCTTCAAAGAACGCCCTAATATAATTTGTGTGTGTGTAATCCACGAGCACATGTAAACACAAAATAATGAAAATGATGAGTTGGCTAGTTATATGTGGTTGTTTAGATTTTGGGCATCACTATAAGAAATGCAAGTTGAGTACAATTTGCTTTGAATAAGATTGTAGCGTAATATAATAAAGTAGGGTCTTTTATGGAGGCACCATCCAATTCTCATTCGTTCACATATCGTACACCTAAACTTTAATTTTTACATTAAGTCCACTATGCCCATTCCTTTTGGGCAATGTTTGATGGATTCGACGTAGAAAAATTGAAATTTGCGTGTATAAAATGCGAATACATGGGAATTAGGTGGCATGTAAGTAGATTTCCCAATAAAGTGTTATAATCCTTTTAAATTGATCATGACATGTTCGATCATTTGACCAATCATGATGTTTATGATGAGCATACTTGTTAAATTCACGAGCAACATCAATGCTCACTGATATTATTAGCTTGAATTATAATTTCATGAGCTTTCATCGTCTGTATTATACAATACAACTATTATTTTTTTGGATGTCATCAACTAATATGCCATCAATTACAAAGAAGAACATGACAAACACTTACTAGACAATACAATTGCTATCATGCAACATCATAAAAGAACTCAATAAAATACAGAAATACAGAGAATATATTGAAAAAAGTTATTATTTTTTAATTAAAGTTTGTAAATTTTTTATAGCTATCATATAATGATTTAGTCAATTTTAGTAAGTAAATTGAAGTAATAATTTAATATTTTAAATGTGTAACCACTGATTTTTAATGCTAATATATAAATTAATTTATGTTATTTTAATAATAACTTCAAAAAATGTCATTAATTCAATATTTTTTAGTTAATTTAATTAATATTTTCTATTTTAAATTAAAATTTATTAATCACCAGTAAATTATTTTATCAAAATTATATATTAGTCTTATCAACATTATATATTAGTTTTTTGTAACCGAGATTATTAAATATTCCATTTTTTAAATATTTTTAAAGTAAGATATAATCATTAAAATTATTATTAAACTAAAAATATAAATAATATAAGGATTTTAATATAAATAAATTTAAAAGTATAAATGATACGCCACCAACAATTTTTCATCATTTGACATAAATCTATAGATATGACACGGATCCCAAGACAATATTTTGAACAAGAAAAATTAAAAACTTGATTAAAATTCATTAAGAGCTCTGATTTCAACAAACTTATAGTCAAACTGATCGACTCGATGGGGGCAAACCTAATGATAAAAAACTAGTCCAATTCGAGTCAAATCAAACCCATATAAAATCATTAAACCATTATTGAAAGATTTTCAAACACATTTGGAACATCAAACATATGTCAACACTAGCAAACATACACTCAATTCAAGCGTCTCGATAAGACAAATTCAACGAGCTTAAGATCACTCAATTCTGACATCGTTAAATGCCGCATGATCGAAGGAAACTATCTGAACCATCCGATCAAAATAGTTGATATTGCTGCATTAATTGCATCCAGAACACTTATAAATAGACCCCCACCCCTCACATGAAGGGGAGTCGAAGTATATAGAGAGAGTCTGGGGTCTTGAGAAGAAGCTGCAGCTCAGCATCACTACCGATCATCGTCGACCATCGCCGACCTCCGCTTCCGACTACCGCCGATTTTCGACAACCACCGCTAGCGGTTGTCGACCTCCGCCAACTGTCATCGACCATCAATAACCACAATCAGTCACCACCAGCCAGACGCTGTCAGTCGACATTGTAATTTGAAAAATATAGTTATCATTTCCCGTTTGTGGAACAATGAATTTTTATAATCATCAATCAACAGTGGATTTTCGCAACTGGGCCATGCCCCATAGTATTATGATACTGTTATTGTGATCATGCTGACGATGTTAGTCACATTGTTTAGGGGTGTTATTGCGGTATTATTGGAGTTGTTTTACGGGGGTTATTGCAATGTTATTCATGTGTGATCTAGGCGGTGTTATTAGCATTGATCACTAGTATTATGTCACTGTTATTATGGTGTTATTATAGTTATTTTGTGGGGTTATTAAAGTGAAACTGCGGTACATGTGATATTAAGGTTTATTTAAGTTGTTTTGCAATAATATCATAATAAGGGTATCTTCATGATTTTTTAGGTTGGTTAAATCAGATACACGTTACAAGATTTTACACTGTTGAGACTCGCTGTGTAAATTTTTTCAATATTATGGGTGCTATATTCGTAATATCCCCTATAATCAATGGAGAGATTATTGCGTGCGGACACCGCATGCATCTCTGCATGCGGTGTTCGATCCTGGCCGTAGATCACGGTGATCTACGGTCAGGATTATTTTCGTTTTTAAAAAAAAAATAAAAAATTTTAGGTGGGGCCCACCGAAATACATCCGGAACGTAAATCATGTGATTTACGGTCCGGATCGGCGTCCGCACGCAAGCTACGTGCGGACGCCGATCCGCATGAANAGCTCATGTCATCAAACACTTTTGATGGGATAATTACAAAGAGCCCCCCTTAATATTGATATTTTCAAATCAACCACCAAGGTTGAAAAATATAGGTTGGGGTTTTACTATGAATTTTTATGTTTGAGCGAGAATTTTAAAAAATAGATGAAAGAGGGTGGTTGACTTGTAAATAAGAAGTTTTAGATGATCCATATGTAATTGACCATTGTTTTATTTTAGAGAAAAATTTAACAAATTTTATCTTTAACATATGCCATCACATTTGCTGCATGTTTGTAAATTCGCAGCAGTAGAGTGGTGAATTATTGTCGTAACATTGTACAAAAATCCAACGTACACTTAGATGTAACTAAAAATGACACCAAAAGTTTTTATTTTTAAAACCAAAAAAGAGAAAAAACAACGAGACATTGTTTGGTTGAAATATTTCGCTATGAGTTGGTGATTTTATGTACAATCCTTTGCCCCCACTAGCGGAAAAGGGTTATAGAGTTTCTTGGGTTACAATATCTATGTGTAAGAAGAATTGCAACGGTAGTGAGTGGGTGGCGGCGACGATGACCAAAGGCGTTAGTGGTGGCGACTACTTGAAGAGGCAGCGGTGAATGCAACCCCGAGCGGAGGCAGTCAGAAGCAAAAATGGTCGGAGGCCGCGTTGAAGGCGACTCAAGGCAGTGGCGGTCATAAGTGACGGTGGCCGGAGGCAGCGACTAGAAGCAACAACAATCGGAAGCACGACGATAACCGGAGTCAACAACGGCTGGAGGCTGCGGCGATCAAATGCGGCAACAGTTTGAGGTGGCGGTGACTCGAGTTGGTTGGAGGCGACGATAGCTAGAAGCGGCGACAATCAGAGGCGGTGATGACTGAAATAAGTTAGATACAGTGGCAGATGGAAGCAGTAGCGACCGGAAGCAGCAACAGCTTGAGGCGGCGACAACGAGTGGAGTTGGCCAGATCTAAAATGCAGGATGCAGGTCTACAGCTCCATATTCTGCAGGCTCTGGACTTGCTCTTGTCCTCAGGTTTAGATCATCTTTCATGAGGGATTTGGGGCTTTATTTATAGAGTCCAAATTGCAAATAAGTAATAAATTCAAACCACTCTTGATCGGACAACTCGCAGAGATCCCGTTGATCAAATAATGCTTGATGGACATTTGAGTGCCCAAATGATGTAGGAATTGAACAATCTTTGGTCTGTTGAATTTTTTTGTCAAGACGCTCGATTTGAATATAAACACGTTATATTTGACATCTGTTTGATCTTCCAATTATATCTCGAAAGCTTCTAAAAGTGGTTTAATGACTTGATCTAGGCTTGATTCAACTCGGATTGAATTGATTCTAGTATCGTTTTGTCTATCTCGCGAGCCGGTCAGTTTGAACACAAGTTTGTTGAAATGAGAGCTCTTGTGACTTTTAATAAAAAATTGAAGGTTTCTTACTAAAAAAATTGTCTCAAGATTCTTGTCATGCATTAAGATTCATGTTGGATGTTAAAAATTTGTTGTTGATATGTCAGTTGTTCTTTATTTTTGGGTGAAATCAAATTCGTTACTTGAAAATATAAAATTCTTTAAAAGTGGTATTTTTTTGTAAAGGTAAATTTACCGACATAACACGCAATTCCCATGGATTTGCATGTTGTACTTATGATGTAAGGATCATATCAAGTGTATATGTATAAATAACACAGGTTTTGAATTTGAATAAGTATATGTAATGCAAAATTATATGTATAAAACAAAGCGTGGCATGGTGGACTCTTTGTTATTACATGGGCATGTGAGATGGGTGTGGGGAAGATTCAAATCTCCCCTCCATAAATATTGTGTTTTTTACTTCAGGCCGTGTCGGGATCGGTCGGCTGTTTCAGTAGGCAAACATGTCAGCGTGCTGGGCTTGGATCAACATCACGTTATGCAGGATGGGATCAACCGGGCCATGGTTGACTTGCGGGGTGTCCTAACTTGACTGCCAGATCTTTAATCCGCTGGATTAGATTGGTCGTTGTGATCAAACCCACGGTTTTGGTGATGGATGCGACAATCCAAGTCATGTGGTAGAATCTAAAAAAAATTGCATTGAGATTCGTGTCATGTTTTGATATTCGTGTTGGATGTTAAAAATTTATTGATGACATATTAGTTGTCATTATATTTTTGGACAACATCAACTTTGTCGCCTGAAAATACAAAAAATCTTCGAACTTATGTTTTTGTGACTGCATTCATATACATGCATACATACATACATACATTTATATATATAAGTGAAATTTACCAATGCAAGACACAATTCCTTTGGATTTGTATGTTGCTGTACTCCTGTTGTATGAATCATATCATATGTGTATATATAAATAACATAAACAAATTTTAAATTTAAATAATTATATATAGTGCATAAATATATGTATAAAACAAAATGTGACATACTGGACTCTGCTATTCTGTATGTGCGTGTGAGATGGGAGTGAGGGTTATACATATAGTGTGGGTGGCTGCTTTACTATTATATCATTCGGAAAGTAATATTTCTTTTAAAGCTAAATCAAAACATCATTCGTTAGTTTTGAGATTGCGTCCTCGGGGTTCTGAAACTTTCTTTGGGTTTTGGCAGGGCGGGATCCATTAGATGTTGCCATCTCAATAATGCGAAAGAAAATCACGAAAGAAGATCTCAGAGATCCTGCTGAGCAGGGTGAGATAACTTTTGTGATGACTTTTCTTTATTTCTTCATGAAAGAATTTCGAAAATAAGAAATCACAAATCACCTGCTAGGCAGAGATATATATTTTTTTTAATTCTCTCCTTTTCCTCCCTTCCACGTCTTCTTCCTCCGCTTGGTTTGAATTTTTTTCTCCCGTAGCTTATATCTTTCCCTCTCTTGAGCCTTCCTCCTCAATTGGGCTGATTTCCTCCCATTACTTTGAATTTCTCTCTCTTTTTTCTGTTCCCCTCCCTTCTCACTCTTCCTCTCTCTCTTTGTTCTGAATTTTCCTCATCAATAAATCTCCTTTTCTTATAGGCTAAAGAGACCCTAATTTCTTTCTAATTTGGATAATATATGAATTAATTTTAGATTAATCTTAACCATTGGATCCACCTCCTTATGCAAGAACCTAATAAGGTTTGTTTGATCCTGCCATCTGGCCTGGATCGTCAGATCCACCGCCATAACTATAGGATAGATTACATCTGTCAATTCTGATCCCTTAGATCCAAGATCTGGTAGCCTAGCTGAGACACCGCGTAGGTCAAACATGGCCCAGTTTGACCCGTAAATATATCTCGCATACCGCAGTGTCGACCCAGTCCCTCCCCGCTGAATTGTCCGCCCAACGAAACTGCCAGCCCGGCCCGGGACGCCCAAAGCAAAAAACACATTACTTGTCTTGGGGGTGGGATTCAAACCTTCTCTCACTCCCCTCTCACACGAGCATACAAAATAACAGAAGTCTACAATGCCACATTTTATTCTATACATATATTCGTGCATTATATATATTATTTTCAATTCAAAACCCGTGTTATGTATATATATACAGGTGATATGATTTAAATTTCTTAAATTTCAACTCACCCAAATCTATGATTTCAGTAAACTTATGGAACATTGAAACCTTATTTAAAAATTGATCAAGTACTTTTTTTTCAACAAACTTATAATAAAACTAATCGGATCGACGAGTCAAATACAATGGCACAAAAATGGTCAAATTCGAGTCAAATCAGGCTTGGATGAACCCGTTAAACCATTTTTGAAAACTTTTGGTGCACAATTGAAAGTTCAAACAAATTTCAAATCTATCGAACTTATAATTAAACCGAGCAACTTGACATGACGAATCCAAAGAGTTTAAGAAAACTCAATTTTGTTATTATTTAGGCTCTTAAATGTCCACATAATGTCATCTGATCGAGTTTACCTCTCTAGGTCATCCGATAGAGTGGTCTATATTTGCTCTTTATTTGTGGGGAGGTATTTTCCTAAACTCTATAAATAGAGCTTTGCTTCCTTCATGAAAAGGGGTCGGGGGGCTAGACCTTGAACTAGAGGAAGAATTGGACTTTTAGTAGGACCGGCGAGGGGCTAGATTTTGAGCAAGAGGAAGAACTTGACTTGCAGTAGCACCGGCAAGGAGCTAAATTCTAGTGTAGTCCAATGCTGAAGACCCGAAAAATGCCAGCCGCTCCTGTAGCATCTACCATCGTTGACCGTCTCTTTCTTATTGTAACAAATCTCTTTTCAGAATCACGACGTACGCTGTGGGATCTCAAAATCTGTTGTGAAGCGACGACACACCTCAAAGACGACATATTAAAGCTCCAATTGTTCCTAACTGCTCACTTTAACCATAACACAACAAATATTGTATGTCAAGGAGGTGTGTAACTTTTTCTTAACTTTGGGACAGGGGCTTGTACGTGCAATCACCAACTCATTTGAAATAATTTTAACTTCAATACCCTGTTGTTTTTTCTCTTTCTGGGTTTTTCATGTAAAATATTCTGGTTTCTCTATTTATCACGTCTATTTTCAGAGTATGTGACGGACTCTCGTGCAACGTTAGCACGATAATTCATAATTCTACCGCCTCAAAACTTCTAGCATGCATAAAAAATAATTTAAAAAAAATGTAAAAATTGTATATGTAAGTACATGAGAATGGATGGGTATGCATATAAATCCTCCTACTTTAAAAAGAACCCTAAACAAATAAATTTAGCAAAAGGTACCAAACGTTGTTTAAAACTAGACTTTTCAGAATCAGTCTTGAAAGGTTGGATTTTTGAATTACCCCGTGAAATGACGGATTTTAAAATCTCTCTCGCTCTGCAGATTGTTGTAATCTTTCTCAGTTTGAAATGGAGTTTACTGGAAAACCTTTGTGTAAATATAGATTTCAGAAATCCTTAATTTGATCCAAGATGTCTAAACTGTTTAATTTAAATAAATGTAATGCAACCTTCTTTCTATTAATTAAACTGAAATACATGTTCTCAAATGCATTCCTAAAGCCAACAATAGCTATTCTCCATTGCATTAACCGTTATAAGCTTGTCTCCTTTATGTTTATGGCCCTAATTTCTAGTAGTAACCTATTTAAACTTTAATTTCTGATTGCATTTCTGACAAATTGATATATTCATGTGAGATTGAAGCTTCTGTATGCTGCAACTTTTTGGTTCATTCTATCATTCTGTCGGATGTAATGCAAATTAGCTTTACTAGCTTTTTATCTCCTTTTGGAAGTATTTTTTTTTTCATTTACTCCTAGACGTTCGGAATAAAATTTCAAAAGCAACCTTTTTTTGGATGAAATGTGAAGTTTAGGTGTTTGATATGTAAATACATAGGAACTGGGTGTTATTTATGTAATGCCCCAATCATTTAGTTTTTAGGTGTTAATGAAAACTTATCTGGAATAAAAATAAATAAAAATGAAAACAAACAATAGAAGCAGTTCTTAAAGACAGAAATGGTGGAAATTGGCACAGAGATTAACAATGAAGGGATTGAAGGAGGCCAGCCAGAACTGTGAAGGTTTAAGTCATTTTAATGGAAGTATTTTTTGTTTTTAATTTGATATTTTGGGTGCTATATAGCAAAGTTTAGGTGCCCAACATATAAATTTCAATGTTTTAGGTGCCATGTATGTAAATCCTCCGTATTTTTTATGGGATGTTGCTTGTTATAGTATAAAAAAGGAAGTAAGGGTGACAAAAATTGACGTGATATGTAACTCGACCGCGACTCCACTAGAAAAATTTGAGTTCTAGTTAACTTGAATATATTTAAGGCGGGGTTTGGGTTAGGAATCAGATCCAATATAATCTTTCAGGTGAGGTTCGAGATGTCCTGCTAATGTGAAATTGTCCCACTAACCCTAAAGGACTCGCCAACTTGAAAGTGACACGAGATTGATCTTAATAGTTGTTATGCCCTTATGTTGTTAAACGGTTATGTTGGCCGGGCTTGGACCGATAGGCAAAACGTGGGCCAAGTTCAAGTTATGCTTTCTAACCCTTTTTTTTAATTGCTCAGATCCCAAACCTAATTCACAAAATTGATTTAACACAAAAAGTAAAAAAAAAAAAGATACTTTGATGAAGTTTTCTTAATTTATTCAATAGTTTACCATCAAATTAAACATAGGCTATTTACATGGTGTGGTTTTAGTCCTAGAGTTTACAAAATTGTCAAATTAGTGTCCAATTATTTTAAAATCAAGTCATAATAGTTCTTTTTGAGGATTATTTAGAGTCAATTTAAAGAATCTTAGAGAGATTATTTTGACACTTTTGTAGACTCCAGGTCTAAAAAGACCATATAAGTAATTGTTAGCTATTATGGCACTTATTTATTTACGTCCAAACTTCTCTCTCATAGTTCCTTAAGGTGGTTGACTTGGCCACAGTCGAGTTGTGGTAGCTTATGTGCTTTTGGATGAGTTGCATGCTAAAATTGATGGGGTGGATAGAATTACGTGCTTTTGGATGAATTGCATTCTAAAATTACGTGCTTTTTGACATGTTGCCTTAATCTTAGGCTCTGTTCGAGGCACTTGCAGTTGTTTGAAAAAGTAGTTGCCAAGTTACTCAAGAAGAAGTTGTTCAAAAAGTTTCAGCGGCTATTAAAGAAAAAAAACAGTTACCACAGATAGTTAGGTATGATGTGAAACACGATTTTTAGATGTGGTTTTTTAAGAACACAAGCAAAAATAGTTTTACTAAATAGGAAAAAGTGTGGTGCGACACCCCTTCGCCGCCGCATCATCACCCTAAGTGCACCCTTAGGCTCCATAGGCGAGTTGATATGACCTTGGGCAAGCTATCACAAATTGCGTTGAATTGCTAGCATAAGTGGGTTTGGCCTAATCTTATTCGGTGGGTTGTGTTTGCTCGCTTGGTCATCATCTTGGATTCATGCGAGATACGTGTACATTTTGCTCCCTTAGGCTCCATTAGCATGTTCTATCGAGCATATAGAGCAAAGTAATGAGATTCTAATATCATAGTTTTTATGCTAAATGTGATGGGGGCAAGAATGTGCATTTTAAATTAAAACCTTAGGGAAATTTACATACCTATCAGGCTAGCACCCAATTCTTTTGTATTTACATATCTCATATCTAAACTTTCATATTCACATTCATAACATTTTGATGCTTTAAACCTATTAATAAAAAAGGTTTATTTCACTTTTAAAAAGTGATGATAGTATTGTTTTTAATGTGATATTAATGATTCGAGTACTGCACTACATTATAATTGTGTGCTATGTATGTGAAGCCCCTAAAATTATCTGTGCAAAGTGTCTCTCATTAGATGATTTTTTAGGATAAAAAACTTGCATGAAAAGTAGGATGTGGGAACCGAGTTAATGTTGAACATAAATGGATAGCTTGGAGGAAATATTTTGGTTATTGGTTTGTTGAGTTGACGTTTGAGAGGATGAAGTATTGAGATAAGGAAAAAATATTACGTCACGGATGGTAGTATTTAGGTGTTGTCAGGAAATTTTGACAATAGTTAAAATGACATCTCAATACTACTGATAACACCTAAATATTATCATTCGCATATGCCAGGGCTCTTCATGAATATTTTCTCAGAGATGAGAGGCTACTTTCATGGCGTAAAGAGAGGGATGAAGTTTAGAAGAGGATTTTAAATGTTAACGCCATGAGTGAGCAAAGGTCTCCTTGAATGATGTTCCACTTTTGAGTAATTGAATGTTTATCAATATAAGATTAGTGTTGACTTTCATTTGACAATGCCAATTGATTTATCATGCAAAAAATATAAATTGCGTGTGCTGTAAGAGCATAGATGGCTAAAGGTTTGCCAAGTTTGCTAGCGATCCAACACCTAAAACTCTAATATATTTACATACACCTAAAATTCTTATATATTTACATACATACCCATCAAATATTTAACATCCTAACATCACAAACTTTTTTAAAGTGAAATAAATCTTTTTATGCATATATTTTTATTACTAAATATAAATAGTGGTAAAATTTTAAATTATTTCATAGTACTTAATATAAGAAAAATCCATTAATGTAGATTAAAATTTTAACATATCCCATACAAAACACTGCATGTGCATGTGCATGTGCAACATCAATCAAACACATATATAGAAGTCCCATAAAAGATTCTACACCCCCAACTTTATTTAACTTATAGTACCACATTCCCTCCACAACTTAATATTTTATGTCAATTTTTTATGCATGATCACATGCCATGCATTATCTCACCAATCAAATCAATTTGCAATATAAACTAGATCATGAAAGTAAATTTAATAATAACATACCAAATGTACATAAGAAAAGAGGCTACATTTAACTAATAAAAAAGCTACAAAAATTATATAAAATCGAACTATGAGACAACACTAAGGACACTGTCTCATTCCCAACGCACGACTAACTATTCACCTAATTATATAAATATAAAAAAAAATGTTATTATATTTAATACCCGGAATATATATATATATAATATTGGCAGAAATATAAAGGGAGTAGTGGCGCAGCACCAACCTCTCCGGCCAACCTCCACCGGCCGCCGGCGATCTCTAAGCACCAGTTGGCAGTGAGCATTTCCCCACCTCTGCAAAATCATTTAAGAATCGTTTCAGAACTCTGGTACAACAATGGACGGTCAAGATTAACGCAGACATTCATGCATATTACTATTAAAACTTTACACGAAGCAATTCAATTTATTACTAGTATAGCAGCACAGCATATTCTCGACCCCACAATATGGCAAATGGTCAAGTCGACCATGTGATTGATGATGAGTTAAAAAAACGTAATAAAAAATAAAATAATTGTTATTATATTAATAAAATAGAAAATTCATAAATTTACAAAAAAAAATTACATTATTAAACATTTCTTCTGTATGTTTCTTCCTACTGTTCTACATGATAGAATATTAAACTTGGAATATCTCCAATAAAAAAAAAAGGACAAAGTAGGATAAAAACGGCAGGCCCTACTGTTTCGAATGCAAATTGTCAAATTGAAGGGGATTGGAACGCAAAAGAAACAGAAAAAAATTGATTTTTTTCTTTTTTTTAAGACTGCAAGAACTTTTTTTGAGCATTGAATTAGATGTTCCGAGAAAGAAAATGTTAAAATGTCAGATTTGGAGGGCTAAAACGAAAAAAAATAGAAAAAAAACACCCGCCATTAATGCAGAGGAAAAGCAGCACGAAAGTGGGTTCGAAGGAGGGAGACGACGAGTCACATCGCATCGTTCCGCGAGTACTCTCTCCCCGTGATTGGAAAAGATTCCATCAATCACAGCCTTCCATTTCTCAACGGACAAATCACTCAGAGCCGTTCAATTTCCCACAGAAGTTATAAAAAACAGGCAAGTTCGCCGGAAAACTTACTCGGCGGCTGAGAGACAACGTAGGCCGCTCCGGCGAAGTCGCAAGATTCTGCAGCTCTTCCACTCTTCTGATAGTAACTGTTAAAAGCATAACTGGAATGAGCTTCAACAGTGTTCGGATCATAGCACTCTGCTCCCGGTTGAATCGAACGGCAATCCGCACCTCCTTCCCCGCACGCATAATCAAGCGCTGCTTGTAACCTCTCCCTCCCCACCGCCGCATTGGACACACACCATTTCTCCCCCGTCTTCCCCTCCGCCGGCAACCCATTCCCACCGCTACCACCGCTACCACCGCTACCACCGCTACCGCTTCCCTTTCCCCTCTCCTCCTCCCATCTCAATCCTCCATCATTCAGCGAAAGCTCAATGTCATACACCTTCTCTTCATTCGGGTAAAACAACCCATAGTTTCTCTCCGAGGTCGGCCCTGGTTTCTGGTTCTCGTTAAACAGAGCAAATAGGTAAACGCCCATGTCCGCCTTGGGACGCAGCGGCGTTCCGGCATTGCCCGTAAGAACTCGACGAACGAGATTTCCGTTGTATGCCGCCGCATTAGCAGCGTCGGCTCCAATCTCCTTGGAATCGCCCTTCGACGGCCATCCTGTTTCTGATACAACTATTGGCACGTCGTCGTATTTGAGCTGCGACATTGCGGCAAATACGGCATCAATTTGGGCGTCAAACAGGCTCAAGTACTTCAACCCGTTGCCAGAATCTACGACGCCGGAATTTGGGCGGAATAGAGCGTAGTCGAGGGAGATGACGTCGGAATTAGCTTCGTAGGCGAAGAAAGGGTAAGCGTTCACCATTAAAGATGAGTTGGTTTGGCGGAGGAGATCGAGCATGGGGCGAATGACGGATTCGGCGAGTTCCGGGCGGAAGGATCCGGCGGAAGAAGGGTAGGAGGATTGGAGTGCGGTGAGGGCTATGGGGGAGGAGAGTTTGATATCGTTGTCAAGGTGGAGGCGAACGAGAGCGGACTGGAGGTTTCTCATGGCTGGTATGAGAAAGGAGGTGAGGTTGCGCGGGTCGACAAAGACTTCATTGCCGACGGCTATGGTGCGGATGGTGGTGGAAGGGTGGAAGGCGGCGACGTTGCGTTGAATCCAGTAGAGCGCGAAGGAGGGGCGAGAGGCCGCGGCGGCGAGCTGCTCGTTGGGTAATGTGACCACCGCTTGTATGCCGGTGCCGGCGAGAGCTTTGAGTACGGCTGGATCGGCGTCGTACAGCTTTACCTGAGTTATTCCATGAGATTTTAGCAGTTCGACTACCTTTGTCGCCGGAGGGAGGTCGTTCGCCACTCGGCCGTAGTTAACTCCGATGAAACCGGCGTCTGGCAAGGATGCAGAAGACAAGAAGCGGACTTTAAAGTGAAAATGTGGCGTTGAAAGAGAAATGAGGGAGCTTTATGAATGAATGATTTTGACTTACCGGTTGTGAGGAAGGCGGCGGCGGAGAGTAGGAGAAGATAGGAAAATGAGATAGCTCCCATGGCCAGAAAGGTGCCGGAAAAAGGAGCTCCCTTTGGTTTTCTCCCTACGGTCATATGGAGGGAAAGCAGGAGAGCGGGGGGCAGTTATATTGCGTTAGTGGGCCTTAGGTTACGGGAGTGGGTCGGCCCACGACTTTGGATTTTGGATCCCATACAACGTAGNGGGGGGAGCTTTATGAATGAATGATTGACTTACCGGTTGTGAGGAAGGCGGCGGCGGAGAGTAGGAGAAGATAGGAAAATGAGATAGCTCCCATGGCGAGAAAGTTGCCGGAAGAAGGAGCTCCCTTCGGTTTTCTCCCTACGGTCATATGGAGGGAAAGCAGGAGAGCGGGGGGCAGTTATAATGCGTTAGTGGGCCTTAGGTTACGGGAGTGGGTCGGCCCACGACTTTGGATTTTGGATCCCATACAACGTTGGGAAGTATTGAATACTATAATCAAGAGCTTTAGATGGATACACGTGTTTTAAACTCAATGGTTGTTTTCAGTGTTCTGTGATCTGCCGATTGCGTGCATCGAGAAATGGGGTTTGGGTGGGACCCACGCGGGTACTCGACCGTTCGCCGAACGGATCGGAGGGTGGNAGGGAAGTATTGAATACTATAATCAAAAGCTTTAGATGGATACACGTGTTTTAAACTCAATGGTTGTTTTCAGTGTTATGTGATCTGCCAATTACATGCATCGAGAAATGGGGTTTGGGTGGGACCCACGCGGGTACTCGACCGTTCGCCGAACGGATCGGAGGGTGGGGGTTAAGAAAATGAGAGATTTAAGCAAGTTCATTAGTCGACTAAACTGATTAATCGGTTGACTAAACGTAATTAAGGGAACAGTTGGCGTTATCTTATTGGGCTTTGAGAATTGGCAGATGAGCTGTAAGGCAAGGCAAGTTTTTGACGGCTAGTAAACGGTAACGATGTTATGACGTCGTCATGTATTTATTTCGTCCTAAGATGGTCCGCGGCAAACAATTACTGCTGTTAACTGTGCCATGTAACGGCTAGTTGACGGTAACCACTGTTATTCCATACGATATATAAGATGTATATGCTGTCTGATCTCAATCTCAATCATAAATAAGAGTAAAAATATAATTCGGTGGCCCCAACTTTTTATTTAAGAGCCCATCAAAATATATTTTTTTTCTGATCGACGGTTGATATCGGATGGCGTATGATAGTAAAGGTTATTTTATTTTATTTTATTTTTTAAAATTGCATATATAAGTTAGGATATTTACATTCATACCACTGGTGTCATAAATATACCCAGAAAAATGTCGATTAGATTCTTACATATAAAATAATGTCTATTCCTAATTAAAAATATTATCACTACATTCAACGATCGATAATACACGTTTTCATGTACAGACAGAATGCTACAATTATTAGATATGCAAATACATAAAATTTGTGATATATGTATTTAAATTTTTATATATTTTAATTATGATAGCACGGATTTATATAATTGATTATTGATATTTATGAGGGATGTTTTATTTATACAATTTATGAAACTTGGGGTATGATTTTTCATTTATTCCTACATAATAAAATATAATGTATTATTAATCATAAGTTCGGCTTTCGCTCGTCCTCAATACCTTGTGTTAATATATTAGCTCAATCAAACAGAGTTTAAATTAAAAATTTATACACTTGTGTACGAAATTATAGTTGTACGTATTTGAGAAAGGACTATGCATGGATAAGATGTAAGGATGAATAGATCTTAAAGGTCTCGAAGACCCATGAAATGGGCCGAGAACAGTTGTACTTACAGAAGCGGTCAAACCTAGCCGCTTACAAAAGCGGTCAAACTAAAAATATACGCCGAAATGGTCAAGCTAAGCCCACCTATCAAAGTGGTCTAGCTAACTCGAGGCAAACCCGCCAACGAAGAAATGCATTATCCATCCATATTTATAGTGCTACCTGACACCCACGTCAAAATCTTTTACCTGAACATTTTGAGGCATTTTGATTCTATGCTTTTGTAAGTCCTAAAGGCAGAATCTCCCGTGAATTGTATGAGCACAGGACGAATATGTGACTCTACATCCTAAAAAAGATTCAACAATATAAAAAANCCGAGAATAGTTGCACTTACAAAAGCGGTCAAACCTAGCCGCTTACAAAAGCAGTCAAACTAAAAATATACGCCGAAATAGTCAAGTTAAGCCCACCTATCAAAGTAGTCTAGCCAACGAAGAAATCATCATTACATAAAAGTATATTATCCATCCATATTTATAGTGCTACCTGACACCCACGGCAAAATCTTTTACCAGAACATTTTGAGGCATTTTGATTCTATGCTAATGTTCTAAAAGCAGAATATCCCGTGAATTGTATGAGCACAGGACGAATATGTGACTCTACATCCTAAAAAAGATTCAACAATATAAAAAATAACTGACTGTCTTAAAATATGATTTAAAAAGTAGCAATATAGGTATTAATCAACTGCATATAAATTATAAATAATGTATTAAATTGGTCAAAATGAGTATTAATGAAGTAGTGCACACATCGTGGCTAGAATACGTGGCACTGCAGAAGTTTGCGACAATAACTACAGTTTACAATGTATTTAAAATTCAATCAAACTTAAATGAGCTAAAAATGAATTAAAGATTAGCATTCCACATATCTTTATGAGGATAAAACTTGATAATAATGCTAAGCCACAAATATGGTTGTCGGGAAAGGTCAAAGGTGGCTCAAATATTACATTCATTTTTAACTTAGATTTAAATAAATGAGCTAACCAAGCTCACAAAAGGATCGATCTAACTATGAATTGAACGTATGTATGTATGTATGTATGCATAAATTTATACCTGTATACACCAAAACTACCGGTAAGAATCTCAAAGTGAACGAACAACCGAGAATACAAAGCTTCCCTCCGAATTAAGCAATTGACCAATTAAACGCCAAGCATGAGAAGCCACATCTCTAAACTTGGGATAGGTCAAAGCCCCGGAAATGGTTCCCCACTCGACAACAATAAGATTCGTTAAGGGTGAGGCGCAAATCATCCCGGTAATGAGTCTCATCGGATACCTCGCATATGCAACGACAAGATTCGCCCAAAATCTTGCTAGAGAGGAGATCAAGACCTTGCGAGAGGGGAGATCTAGCCAAGACTACGAACTAACTCGACATATGAGACACCGGATCTATAAGACTACCCAAACAACTAAGTGAGTCACCACTCACCCGACGCAACAAATCGACCAATTAGTCGACCGACCGACCGAAGCAATAGATCTCGCAGAGATTATCGGCCAGACCTCTTGACAAAATGGATGACCGTATTCAAACAAACCGATTACACCCTCTTGGCATATACGAATTTCAAATGATCGATTGATATGATCGGTCACTTGCCGATGTTCATTTAAACTCATAAGTCATTATAAACTGTTATTCTTTGTCAATATTATGACGAACATTAATTGAAATTACACATTAAATTAAATGTGGTTACCATAACGGTTTCCACCTTCCTTAATTGTACTGATTACACATCTTTAAATAGGCGGTCTCAAGAGGAATAAAAACTGGCTTTTTCCTAAGAAAATGACCATGTTCTTTTGCCACTTTCTCTCTCTATCTCTTTCTTGCATCTTTCGATTCCGACTTATATAGACAAGCTAGGATTCAATAATATATATATTCTAATTTGATCAAAATAAAAATATTATTGAGATAATATCTTCATATCCAAATCACATCAAAACTCACCTTATTGATGTCATGGCCTCCTATTTATAGCTATTTTAAAATAAAGTTACATAAAGAGAAAGAACACTCACTATAACTATCCAAACGATTGCATTGACGTGTCTGTCAAGTACAAATTACATTGCAACGTAAGTTAAAGTTGGCTTCGGTTGGTCGACTAATGTTTCGGGCCGACCAATTGTGTTGGTCAGTCGATCGATATTTTGGGTTGACTGATTGTACCGACCGACCATATATTTCTCAGAGAAATCTTGTCGTTTGACATAAGTGCATGTTTTCTCGATTGAGTTCTCTTGATCAGTAGATCTATCGGTCGAAAGACACGGTCGGTCTAATTTTTGTGTCAGCAGATCCTGCTATGTAGTTGATCAACTACTTACGGGTAAATTTTCTGGTCTTTGATCTAGAACTTTGTCTGCATGCCTTCTTCTTCCTGGCCGTCCGAACTCCTTGACATTTGTGCTTGACATTTTTATAGCATACAATTATATAAATATAAACTTTTACCTAGAAGATGTGCGAACACCCCCAAGAAGTAACGCGTAATGTGAATTAGAGATGAAGCCAAAGGCATCATTAACCAAAGTCAGTCAGCTTTGGCTTAAAATCCAACCTAAAAGATAAGTTTGGTTGGGTTTGGACAACAACTTCTGCCACCTGCAATTAATATACCATTAAATTGAGTTCTTCTACTTACATACAAACCACTAAATTCTAATGTATTTACATATCCAACCTAACAATTTCAATTTTTATCCCTTCAAAGTTTAAAACACAGGGCAATAATGAGACGCTACATGTGAATCAATTCCACACTTCATTAAAGCCAATCAAGAAACCTCTCAGCCTACCCCCTAACTGCCTCCATCAACTAAAAATGGTACCGTTTTGGGTATTTTTGCAGTAAATCAATTCACATATAAAAATACTGTAAATAATGATGATTATGTCAGCCTAAGGGTTCTAAATGTCAATATGTCAGAATATATTTTATGCGTTCATGTGAATTTTCAGTCAATAATAAATTTAATAAACAGCATCATTTTCTAACACACGATTTTGAAGTTAAAAAAAACAAAATAAAGCCCTATATATAAAAAAAAATAATTGATACAACTCTTGCAAATTTTCATCATCAGACACAAATCCAAAGACATTACATAAATCTGAATACAAATTTTAAAAACAATAAATATTCAAACCTCAACAAAAACTCTTCTAGAACTCTGATTTCAACAAACTTACAATCAAACTGACTAGCTGCACAAGAAAAACTCAATGTTACCAAAATTAGTCCAAGTCGAGACAAGTCAAGCTCATATCAAGTTATTAAACCACTATTGAAAGTTTTATGGACATATTTTGAATGTTAAACGAATGTTGAATCTGACAAGCATATAGTCAAATTGAGTGTCTCAACAAAATGAATCAAATGAGCCATAGTTTGGGCTCGTAGGAAGCCACCTAAGTGCTCTCCACTATGCTTTGAGTTCGTAGGAAGCCACATAGGTGCTATCCATTATCGTTTGAGTTCGTAGGAAACCACATATGTGTTTTCCACCATGGTTTGGGTTCGTAGGAAGTCACCTAAGTGTTGTCCACTATGGTTTGGGTTCATAGGAAGCCACCCAAGTGTTGTCCACTATGATTTAGGTTCGTGGGAAGTCACATACGTGTTGTCCACTATGGTTTGGGTTCGTAGGAAGCCACATGGGTGTTGTCCATTGTTGTTTGGGTTCGTAGGAAGCCATACAGGTGTTATTCGAAGTTCGTAACTGTTGCCGGAGTTTTAGGATCACCGCACACACTTGCTAGTTGTTGCTCAGAGCCGTATGAGGTCGTAAGATCACCTTACTAACTTGCTAGTTGCAGTCTGGAGTTGTAGGAAACCATGAGATCACCTGTTTGGAGTTCCTAGCTATTGTTACTTGTTCTGTTGCTTACCGTTTTCTTCTTTTCTTTACACTTTATTTAAATTCCCTGCAAATTATATTATGCTTAGCGAGCTAAACATGCAACAGTGATAACAACGACAGATACGTCAAATACACATGTACATTTTATTTGTTGTTATTTTAACATTGCAATTTAGTTTTTCTCTAACACATTATGCAGATACTGATTACAATTTTATTTTCAAAACAAAACGATTTTAAAAAATTAAACAACATTTTCAAAACAAAAATAGCAAAAATAAAAACATAACATGTACTTTTGAATTTATTGGAGTCCCTCGGAGGATGTAGCCCACGGTTGCTAACGAGATCTCCCCGGTTTAAATGGGATTCACAACTCGTTTAAGCTAAGTAAGTTAACAAGAAAATAGTGGCACCGGAACGAAGGAACCATAGGATCCTAACCGGTGTCACTCTAATCAAGTTTAACCCCGTCATAATGACAAAAAAAAACCTGAAACACACATGGTATAACCTTTTGAACCTTAGACTTTAGGACAGTTACTTCGACGAGGAGCTTGGAGCAACTTCGTGGGCAGCGCGACAAGGAGCTTGGAGCGGTCTACAAGCGAAGGTGTTCATCATTCTACAACAACAAAACAAGTCTACACCAGTTAAACTCTCTCCTTAATCTAAATAACAACCCATAGGACTTCGAGGTAGCTCGTTCAACGTGAAGTAAATCCTTACACCCTCTTTAGACTCCTGTACAACCATGTTGTGCAGCGTAAGTCCTAAGTCGTCTTAGGTTCCGAGGTTGTCGTTCGGTAAGACGTAAACCCTCCTATCTCTACGAGTTATTTGCATAATCGAATATTATGCAAATGTAAGTCTCAAATAATAAAATTGACAAGATTAAACACTTAAATAACATTATCTCCAAAACTCAACCACACATTATGATAGTTTAGGAAGTCACTGAGGTTACTCATTAGGATTTGTGACATCCCCTACATTTTCCTTCATTTGAACTCGTGAAAATAATTGTTCTTATTTGAGTCACTCCCACTTGCTTTTCCAGATCTTACTGTGAAAACCTAAACTTTGAATTCTTGAGAACTAGTACTTCTGATCATTATCGAGAGTTTTCTCAAGTGACCTATGTAATTAACTATCGGTATTTGCCTATATAAGGAACTTGTAACCCAGATAAAATAAACCATATCTAATCTTTATATTAGGTAGGGGAACTCGTCGTAAAGACATAAAATGTTCGTGGGCCAAATGGATGTCACAAATCTCTTAGTTTGCAGGATTGAGTTTATTGTCGGGGTCTACACTTATCTCTTGGAATGGGTTATATTCAAGGTACCAGACACAATTATACAAACTACTAGATTAATAAGATGCATTAGGTCTCATCTTCTAAAAAATTAAAACACTACTTTCATAATACAAACTATTTATCTTATATTTAAATTAAATTTAAAAAAAGTATTTTCAATTTTCAAATTTTCAAAAAGTTGGCCGACATCGACCACCGTCAACAACCACCAACCACCGTCGAGCATTACTGTTGTCGTCAACCACCACCGACCGCTATTGACTGCTGGCCACCGTCGATCACCACCAATTACCGTCGACCACTAGTGACCGGAAGCCGTTAGTCGACGTTGTAACTTGAAAAACCTAGTAACTCTATACTATTTGTGGGACAAGGTCTCTGTAAACATACAATGAATTTTTACACTGAGCCAGACCCCATGGTTTTTTTTTTTTACGTGTTCTCCACGCCAAAAACTTATGGCTTCATTACTAAGTGTTTTCATTTTCCCAAGTGTGTGTTGAATTCTCGTGCAACACTAAGACGATAATACACTACTCTACTGCCACGAATTTTCTTAACAACCCTGTTGACCTCATTTTTAGTGAGGTCTTAGTCTCCTACTCTTAGAACTTAGGATCTAGCTTTAGGAGTTCTTATTGACCATCCTAGCGGACTAGCAATGGAACCCACATCCCGTAGAACTTTAAGTCACTTCTTGACTCATTTTTGTGAAGAACTCGCATGAGTGGTTTAAACACTCAACTTCCAGTTGCAAGGGCTAAGGGCCAACATGTAGAGGGCCCAAAAATGAGTTCCTATAGGATCAAACAACCTTAGGTGAACCTTTTGTGACTCGATTACTCGTGAACGCCGCATTCTACGCACACATCGCACTCCACACGACTTTGACTTGAATCGACTTGCCTGTCGGCAAACTCGTCCGGACGACCCCAGATGATGAAACAGACTGCACCGACACGTCCGAAACGTCAACTTTAGCTAAGAAGGACACCCATATTGCTAGAGTTACACTGCGAGCGACTAGCACGAATATCAATGCATATTTTTTTTAGCGGTGCGCGAGCCCGGGCTCCACCAGGTCCGACTCGGGTTCGATTCAGGCTCGATATGGATTAAGCACAGGCTAATTACTTCAGCTCAGAAATTTCAAAATTCAAAATTTAAAGTTCAAATTTATCATTTAATCCCTCCATAAAACTTTTCCAATTCAGCTGGCTGCCTGAAAGGAAGGCATTCAATTCTCTGGCTGCCTGAAAGGAAAGTATTCAATTCCCGCCAAAGCTTTGAAGTAACGGCTCTCAAGCCTGCTCCTTTCATTTATTCGACCCTCTCTTCGTCCATTCTCCTCTGCACCGAAACCCCTCTCTCCTTTGCCACTGAAATCCTCGTCAGCTCCTCTCCTGCTCGACGCCATCTCCTCCAGTTCGAAACCCGGCTTCCTTTCGACGGAAGACTTCTGCTCGCCGAAGCTCCACACCGAAACTCTCTTGCACGCCACGCTTCTCTGCACCAAAATCCAAGCTCCGCTCGCCGCTTCCTCGCGCGATCTCCCCCTCCTCGTGCCAAAGACCACACTCGCCTCACCTGCTCCTCTTTGTGACTTGATCGCAGCTCTCGATCGAAGCACCTGCTGCGCTTCTTCCCCACTCCGAACAAACCACAAACCCCGCATCCTCTCTGACAATCCTTCTACCCAGAGAAGCACCCGTTCTCTCTCTCTCTCTCTCTCTCTCTCTCTCGTGCGCGCGCGCCCCCCGTCTGTCATACGGTCTAGCCAAATCCTTCGGCTCGTCTCATCCTATTGGACCGAAGTCCTCGCTCGACCTGCTCTCCATCTCCACCGAAGCTTTCGTTCGGCCCTTCCCCGAGCGAAACGACA
This sequence comes from Phalaenopsis hybrid cultivar, assembly GCA_002079205.1. NCBI lineage: Eukaryota > Viridiplantae > Streptophyta > Magnoliopsida > Asparagales > Orchidaceae > Phalaenopsis > Phalaenopsis hybrid cultivar. The sequence goes on from JXCR01142242.1 coordinate 40,899, forward strand.
CTCACGATGCCCTAGCCTCCTCATCTCACGCTCTTCTCGTCTGAATTGCTAGCCAAACATATCCCTTTCCCTTGTGGCTTCTTCGTCGTAGGTGCTTCCTCGCTGTCGAACTACTCCCCGGCTCCCGCCAGCAAGTTTACATAAAGGAAATCTAAAATTGTGAAGTTAATTCAAATTTGGAAGAAGAAAGTGAGAAGCTAAATGAAGAATTTGATATTTCAAGTTTTTCATCAATACAGAATCAATATACTCTCAGGTTATTTGTTTCGTACTCAGTAAACTTTGCTTATCATCTTTAAACCAAATGAATCTGAATTAGCTACAGTTATCTTGAAATTAAGAAAGATTTACATGCATGCAACTTAACTTTCATGTGTTTACATATCTAGCACCTAAACTTTAACTCTTACACACATACCAGACAATTCTTAGGTATTTACATTCCTGGCACCTAAACAACCATATTTACATGCATACCATTCAATCTTTGTGCATTTATATGAAAATGTGTATTTCAACTTTTTAAAGATAGAATCACGATATTTCTATGTAATATGAAAGATTTGGGTGGTATAAATGTAAGAATTGAAGTTTAGTTTTGAGATATGTTAACGCATAGGAATTGTGGGGTTTGCTTGTAAATCTTAATTCGATTCTTCTTGGCCGGATTCTCGGTATTATCGTTGTTTTGAAAAAGAATCGGGATGTCGTTCTAAGTTGTCATTCTTACTGTGTTGCCTTGACTTTTTCACCGTTTGGATACTATAAATTGTTGGTTTCAGAGGTTTTATATGCCACCCGGATGTTGATTTANCTGTTTTGGGCTAATTTTGTTGCAGTTTTTGGAGCTTTAAATATACACTTTTATGAAGGTTTTGTCACTGTTTTGGGGCTGATTTAGATTGGTTTCGCTGCAATTTTTTTGGTACCATTTTAGGAAGGTTTTGTCACTGTTTTGGGACTAGTCTAGACTGGTTTCACTGCAACTCTTTGAACATTTTTAGGGAGGTTTGGTCATAATTTAAACGCACATTGTTTTGGGATGTTTTGGGATTGTTTTATTCACTGCTTTGGAGACATCAAAGGCATATTATGAACACCATTTTGACACTGTTTTAACGTTGTTTTGGAGGCGTTAAAACCATCATTTCGGGGTTGTTTATGCACCGTTTTGGAAAGGTTTTGGGCATCATTTAAGCAATAATTTACATGCTGATTTGAAATATTTAAATGTTATTTTGGGCCGACCAAAACACTGTCTTGGAGCAGATTTAAACGCTCTTCTTGAGAGCCTATTTAGTTACAATTTTGAAAAAGTTTGAATGTTTTTAGGCCGATTCACTTATTGTTTCCCCGCTTTTGGCTTTACTAGTTTTGGACATGGGTTGGTCTCCTCCTTTTGTTTTATTTATTTATTTTAAATGGTTGAGTCATAAAAATGAGGATTGATGATTTAATTAATTGGAAGATATAGAAAACCTTAAATCACCTTTAAGCACAAGTTAAAGAGTAGGTTCCCTACACTTTAGAAGCACACCCTAGGTGAGAGCCCATCCACCTAGTCCTCGGTTTAGGCTTCCTACACTTTAGAATATCCACCTAGTCCTCGGTTTAGGCTTCCTACACTTTAGAAGCACACCCTAGGTGAGAGCCCATTCACCTAGCTCTCAATGTAGGCTTCCTAGATTTTAGGTGCACACCCTAGGTGAGAGTCCATCCACCTAATCCTCTGCATGATTTTTCTAGATTTTAGGAACACACCTTAGGTGAGAGTCCATCCACCCAATCCTCAGTGTAGGTTTCCTAGACTTTAAGAGCACACCCTAGGTAAGAGCTCATCTACCTAATCTCTGCAGTGTAACATCCCAAGGTTTTAGGAGCATACCCTAGGTAAGAGTTCATTCACTTAATCCTTAAATGCACAATGAAACTTGACACTTGACCCTGATTCAAAAACCGATCAAGACACCAGACACCAGGATGCACCGAGACGTAGTCCATGCTTCATTAATTAAATCAACAGTGAAATTCTCATAATGACTTAACCTACAATGAAACCCAGTGCATCGGAATTTGAGTTTGGATATTACACTCAAATCCTCCTGACAATTGGGGAAATTTGTTAACGCCAAGGATACGTCTAGAGTTTAGGTGGCGAGGGCGATGACTACATTGCTTATGTGTGCTTAAACGAGGATACGCGGTTAGATTATTAGAATAGTATCTCCTACCTCAATGATCTTCAATAAGGGAGAGGGAATGACTCATGATACTATTCGCCGATTTTTGGTGGGATCGTTGCCCCCGACACTCTTAGGTTGTCGGTAGTTCTAGCACGATTAGAGTGACTAGCCTGTGGACTGTACGACTTTACGAAATATTTACGAAAATAAAACAAAATCTCTTTTGCATGTTAAAAAGAACTGCATAAAAAAAAAAAACTTAAACAACAGCTTTTGCATGAAAATCAAATAATTTTTATATGAAAATTTATAAAAGTCCATGACTAGTCACTTGGATTGAGGTTAAGAACTACCTTCTGTCGATTGTCAAGTTGACAACTCTTACTCAAGGTCGGGAAGCACACAGCCCAGCTCTGAGCCCCCACTTTTACCAATGTCTTATACCCAATCCTAATCTTTCATATGTGACTAAGGGTTTCTTTTGCTTGTGATTTTTAAAACTCTTTTTTCTGACTTTCATGCTGGGTTTTCTTGCTTTACTTATTTTTCTTATAAGTTTATTTAAATCTACTGCAAATTATATTATGCTCGCAACATTAAGCACGCAATAGTAGTAGATGTTTAGGTACGCTTGTACAACTTATTTACAACATTTTACTTTTCAAATAACATTTTATTTACTCGTGATTTGATCATTCTGGCAAAACCAAACATTGACACCAAAACTGTGAAGCACAAATCACCAATCTCAAACACTTAAACCTGGAGCCTCGTGACGACAGGAGAGTGAAGCCAACTTTATGGGCAGCACGACGAGGAATTCAGACCGAGCAATAAGAAGATCTTCTTCAGCATTATCCCTTCCTAGTATAATAACCCATAGGACTTCGAGGTAGCTCGTCTAGCGCGACGTAAATACTCATACTCCCTTTTTAGGCCCCTGTACAACTATGTTGTGCAGCGTAAGTCCTAACCCGTCTTAGGTTCCGAGGTTGTCGTGTGACACGACGTAAACCCTCTTATCTCTGCGGGCTATTTGCATAATCGGGCATTATGCAAATGTAGGTCCCAAATAATAAAATTGACAGAATTGAATAATTAAATAACATCATTTCTAAAAATGCAGCCACACAGTAGGATAGTTTGGAAAGTCACTGAGGATTCCACTCTGGATCTGTGACATCCCCTACCTTTTCTTTTATTTGGACTCCTGAAAAAACTGTTCCTATTTGAGCCACCTCACTTGTCTTTTCCTACGTCCTACCGTGAAAACTTAAACCTTGAATTCTTGAAGCTAAAATCACTGATCATTATCGAGAGTTTTCTCACGTGACTTTCGTCATTTGAGATGTAATTAACTATAGGGGATTGCCTCTATAGAGAACTTGAAACTCAGGTAAAATAAACCCTATTTAATCCTTGTATTAGATAGGAGAACTTGTCGGTCACACATAAAAGATTCGCAGACCAAACGTGTGTCACAAATTTCTTAGTTTGCAGGATTGGATCTAACGCCGAGGTCTACACTTATCTTTCGAGAAAGTGTAGTATTCGCGGTATCAGACACAATTATGCAAACTATTGGACTGATGAGATCCATTTGGTCTCATTTTTTCAAAAAATTAAAACATACTATTTTCAAAACTCAAGCTATATATCTCTTATATTAAATTAAAATTCAAAAATTATTTTCATATTCATATTTTCAAATAATCATAATCTATCGAAAAAGTTGACCAACAAGCCCTACTTATAAGTAAGGGACAAAGAAGCTTTAAAAAAGAATTTTATAATTAGTTTAGGGATTAGGCTGTCTAGATATTTGAAACATATTTCAGGCTATGGATAAAAGAAATAAGCTCTTCCACAAGGCGGTAGGCAGCTTCTAAGGGATCATACTAAGGCTACCATAGCCATTCAATATAATTTGTCAAAATATCCGTTTATACAAGGTTAAAAATCATAAAACATAATCAAAATAATTTAAGATACATGCGGACAATTGCAATAACATGAATTGATTAACTATCAAATTAGTCGTATTTTTACATAAACCTCTTAGAAGAAATCAATAGCTCATTTTTATTTACAAGAAATCAATAAAAAAAAATGGTCCCATATTATATAAAAAGTTAATTTAATCCACAGGCTATTTAAATAGAAATCAAAACGGTCACCTGACAAGACTATTTTAGTAGTCTGAGGACTATTTTAGTCTATATATAAAAAATCTGGGGATTAAATTCGTCTTTCATATAAATTGGGACTATTTTAGCCCCTTACAAATAGTAAGGTAGATCATTTTGGATTTTTTACTCTTTTTCATTATAATATCCAAGCATTATTACAATCAAATAATAAAAGCAGAATAAAGAAATCCATTTTAGCGATCAATAACTCCATCAACCTAAGTTCAGAAGTGATACAATCACGCATCAAAATATCCAAGTATGAAGTGAAGTAAAACAAAACAGTACAACTTCAAAACAATATCCATACATACTGTTCATAATAGCTACTCTTTACTATTTAATTGCACGAATTAACAAAGGAATCCTTATATCACATGGCATGGACTTTCAGGATGCACAAACTTAAAAATTTCAAAAGTGCGCACACACCGTCGCGCACACACACAGATAGATAGATATATATACATCGCACCTATTAAACTTCATATATATATATATCACAGATCCACCTAATTGTTATCAAACTTCATACTCCAATAGGCCCACATTGAATTTTGTCCTCGCACCTATTAACAAACCGATGAAAGAAAGCCTCATAGTCATGCATATTAATTGACATTCCCACCCACTGCCCTAACGTCCCACCCATTAATTTAATCCAACCATACTCATCAATAGTCCTTAGGAACCGCCATCGCATGGTGCATGGTGCATGGTGCATGGTGGGCAGCACACAGTAAATTTTAAGAAAATGAAAATTAACTAATAAATGAATAATAGATTAATATAGAGACAATAAAATAAAATAAATATGAGAAAATTTGACATCAAAATCTTTCAACACTGCTTATCTCAACCACTAAAAACTGTCAAAAGCGACGGCCCTTTATGCAAAAAGAAAGAAAAATCCGAATCATTCACATTGTAATATTCCAACTAATTTTTCAAAAGGAGATTGACTTCTAAAACTGCAACTAGGAGGCAATCAAAGGAAGAAAGGAACACAAAATCATTAAATGGATTTCGTTTGGCATCTGCCAAGGTGATCTCCTAGCCTTAGCTACAGTATAAATTGTGTCGTGCTCCGCAATGACATTTGCTGGGCACACCACATAGCCTTCTTGATAAGAAAAATCTAATAATAAAAAAACGATGAGATATTGTTCTTTTGCAAATTCGATTAATAACACTTTCAACCGTAACAACTGAAGTTGAAATGTACCCCACCATAGCATCTTTTTGGGTGCCTAATAGAGTTTTCTACAATGGTAATCGCGTCATACTCCGTTATAGAATCTACCAAGGCAAGGCCGATACAATCCTTGACAAAGAAAATCAATAAAAATCAAGAGAGGACGTCAAATTATAATCCAATTTCCAATAAACATGGACGTTTTAAAACCATATTGCAGATTGAATTATATTTTACTTCAAAAACTAAAAAAAAAATGTATTAGAGGTTCCAATAGATCCCTACCTAACCAAAATGCCCATAGTGTCCGGTAAAGTGAAAAAAACTAATTTAAATGACATCTTAATGTCTGGATTACTAAAATGCACACCCGATGCATTCTTGACGCAAGAAAATCAATAAAAATCAAGGGATGGTGTTGGCTGATTCTAATCCAATGTCCTAATAACTGTAGGTGTTTCAAAACATCAATCAAAATTTCGTGAATTGACTTAATTTTGATCCTTAAATAGTCGAAAAGATATACTAGGAAAGGTTCAAAAAGATCCCATAGCTTACCTAAATATCCACAACGCTTGGCAGGGTGACAAAATCATTTAAACGAGACATCTCAAAGCCCAGATTAGTGTAATTCAGTTGGTCAAAAACTCAAATGAATTTTGCATCGACTCGATTGATCAAGTAGATAGACCAAGGGCACGAGTTCAATCTTGACGTCTCCTAGTTGATCCAAGAGTCCTAGTCAGTCATCACTTCAATATGCGCATTAAAATATGCACTACATGAAAAACCTACATAAATAAATTAAAACGTCTTGCCAATAAGATGAGGTTGTAAGGTCCACCATTAAATCCATTTCAATATGAATTGTAAGACTTGCGTGGACATATCAAAAATTAGTTTTGTAAGCTATGACCCACTGACGAACTAATAAGTAAATAAGACCTGTCAACCAATATAACAATTAACAACTCATGTCATCTTTCCTACAATGCAAGGTTATAAGATCCACAATTAATTTGATTCCAATATTTGACTAGCAAGTCCCGCGAACGACATATTGAAAGCCATACCGTAAGCCTCAACCCTTTGAACAAATCACAAATAAAGTAAATAAGCTATCTAAATCAATCTAATTAATCAGGCTACCTTATCTATAGGCTAAGATCATGTAACCAATTCTTGGGCTTCCCTCATCCTCAAAGTTTTAAGTCCAACTTATGGGCTTTCAAATAGATCTAAGCATCATCCTAAAATCTAAACTTGACCCAACTCTCATGCTAACTTGAGCCAACCCTTATTATAAGGTGCTAAGGGAGTTCTCAATTTTGGCTAGGCTTTAATAGGCTCAACGAAACACAAAAGTCAATTTTTAATGTAACACAATTGCACATTTTTGATGGAAGATAATGATGAATGAAAGAAATAAGATTTGGATTTGAAATTCTTTTCTCAAAATTTTCTTCCCCAAAATTTTCAGTTTGGAGTAATAAAATTGGTATTTAAAAAAGGTTATGCATTAGGAATTATAAATTTTTATGGTGATAGGAAAATAGTATTTGAACTTTTTTTGGTTTGGAGCATATATATAATACAAATATCATTGATAGATTTAGTATCAAATTTGTTCCAACGCTAAGAATGAATATGCATGAAAATTTCACGCTAAAAAATTTTTGGAAGAAAAAAGAAATGATTTTCATTTTAGTAAATAAATAGAAAAGAGTTTGAACAAGGGTTTGAAATTCATATGAAGCTGCATTTTTCTCCAAACGTACTGCCTTGGAAAACATTATTGACCCAATCAACTTTAAAGGATACCAATTCAAAATATCATTTAAAATTATCAATTTTCTGGGCATAAAGTTTGGGTTGAGACTGAGTGTGAATCATGATGTTCAAATGATGAAAATTTTGCCAGTCTTTGAATTCTTCTTTCAACAAGAAAACTAAAGTCAGAAAGGTATGATCATCGATGAAGGAAATAAGTCATCTAGCTTTATAAACAGTTTTTACTCTAGATAAACCCCACACATCATTGTGGATTAAATAAAAAAGTTGTGAAGATTTATAGGTTTGAATGGGATAGAAACTGTTTTTAGCCGAGCAGTATGTTTCAAACAAAAATTTTTTAGAATTTTTGTAGGTGAAAAGAGAAAGAAATAAGCTTTTTTAGATAATAAATCTTGGGTATCCTAAGCAATAATACCGAAGCTAAACATCAAGATTGAATGTTTGGAATTTAAAGCAGAGGTTTTGGTAGATGCATAACCTACTTGAAAGATCATTCTTTAGAAGGTAGTCGTGAACCCATCTAAATATTAGATAAAAAATTAACAACACATCTCTCATCTCAAATGGCTTTAATGCTTGAAAGTAAGTTGCATTCTAGATTATGCACTAGAAACACACGATCAAATGTTAGATATTTTGAGAGTAATATAATGAATCATGATCGTTGTTGATGAAGACATATTTGCAACTCAAATATTATAATTTTCAAGGCATGTGCTATAATTTTCATTGTCATTGTTGGTCCCAAGTCCGGATGTAAAAAATGGAGGGTTGCATTAGATAGTGAACAACTAACATAAAACTTGTCGAAAAAATTAGGAAATGAATCATTTTGATCATTGTGTAAGTTCTAGGGCATCCCCTGGAAGCAACTCATTGTATGGTCAACATATAGAGAAAAATGTGTAATGACTGCTACACCGAAGCCCGGGTGTAGTGTCAAATAAGCAAAAGTTTTCACATTACGGACGAATTCGGGTAAATAAGTTAGTCCATGAAAATAATATTATGATAGAATCTTGAAATATAAATAATCTTACTGGTAAATTAATGAAATCAATTTATATTATGATTCATAGAAAGATAAATATCTTATATGTTCAAGAAACAAAATAGGTAGGAGAAAAGACTAAGGAGATTGATAACCTAGATTTTAAACTTTGGTATTCAGGTGCGAGTCGCACTAGAAATGCGGTATGTGTAATTATAGATAAAATTTTGAAAGATAATGTTGTAAAAATTAATAGAGTTGGAGATAAAATTATAGCCCTTACGATTATTGTTGATACAAAGATTTTTAATATATAAATGCTTATGCTCCTCATGTAGGTTTAGATATAGGTTATAAAGATAAAATTCTGGAATGACTTAGAAAATTTAATATAAATGATATATCTTGAAGAAATATTTTTTATTGGAGGAGATTTAAATGGACATGTTGGTAGAGTGGTAGAAAATTTTAGAAATATTCACTGTGGCTACAGTTTTAGAGTTATTCATAAAGAAGATAGAGTTATATTAGATTTTTCTTTAGCGTATGATTTTAATATTGTTAATACTTTATTCAAGAAAAGAGACGAACATATTATTACTTATAAGAATAGAGCTAATAAAACACGAATTGATTATTTTTTTATGATAAGAAGAGATCGTTCGAGAATATATAGATTGTAAAGTCATTCAAAGTAAGAATTTAAGTACTCAACATCAATTGTTAGTTCTAGATTTTACGATGAAGAGTTGTAAAATAAAGAATACTAAGAATCATTGTCGTAAAATTGGATGGGGGTACCTAAAAGACACAAATAAAATTATTTTTACGAGTAAAATTCAAGATTTCAAAATTTGGGATGTTCATGAAGAAATTCTATGTGGGATAAAGTAATACAAATTATTAAACAAGTGACAAAAATTGTACTTAGAGAATCAAAAGAAAAAGTTTCTATGAATAAAAATAGTTGGTGGTGGAATAATAATATGCAAGAAAAGATAAATTATAAAAAAACGAGTTATAAAAATTGGTTTAAATGTAAAATTTTACAGAACAAAGAAAAATATCAAAACACCCATAGGGAGTTTAAGAGAACAATTTGTGACGCTAAAAATTTTATTTTTAGTGATCTTTATAATAAATTAGATACTAAGGAGAGTGAAAAATATATGTATAAACTAGCCAAATAAAGAGAAAAGTAAAAATTTAACTCAAGTAAAGTGTATTAAATATGAAAATCAAAAAGAGGTTTTCTTAGAAAAATAGGTGTGAGTTGAAATTTTAATGAATTTTCGAAAAATACGATCAACCTTGGTGATCTTACTATCATTAATTAAAAAAATATTTTATTTTTATCATCGCATTAGTAAAGAAGTTGACGAGACTATAAAGAAAACCACGGGTGAAAAGTCTGTTGGACATGATGATATCCCAATTGATGTGTGAAAATATTTAGGAGATTTGAGAGTTTCTTGGCTTACCAAACTCTTTAATATTATTTTAAAAACTAAAAAAATGTCTGAGGAGTGGAGGAAGAAGAGCATTTTGGTCCCCGTTATTAAGAATAAAAGGGATGCACAAGAGTGTGTCAATTATAGAAGAATTACATTGATGTGTCATACTTTAAAATTACGAGAGTAATTGAACATAGGTTAAGACATTACAAAGATTTCTAATAATCAATTTGGATTTATGTCGGGCATGACTACTATGAAAGCTATACATTTATTGAGAGGTTTGATGGAGAAATTCAGAGAAAACACAAAGGATCTACATATGATTTTATTGATTTAGAAAAAGCTTATGACGAAGTTTGTATTGAGAGGTTTGTTGATATGACTTATATTCAAGTCATTAAAGATTTGTATACAATAATTGTTACTTGAGTTTGAACAGGAGAATTGATCAAATATTTTCCTATTTCTGCTGGATTACATCAGGGATCGGCTTTAAGCCCATACCTTTTTACTTTAGTAATGGATGGCCTTACTGGGCACTTAAAGGAGGATGTACCATGGTGTGCATTTTGCTAATGATATCCTTCTCGTGGATAAGACGAGAGAAAAAGCTCAGAAAAAACCTGAATTATGGAGGTTTACCTTAGAGTCTAAAGGCCTTCGCTTGAGTAGAACTAAAACTGAATACAAGGAATGCAATTTTAGTATCAGTAGCTCTAGTGACAAAAATGTAACTATGGGTGATCAAATTATTAAAAGGTGTGAACGCTTTAGATATCTCGGGTCTATTGTTTAGAGTGAATGTGATATTAATGGGGAAGTTATTAGTAGAATTCAAGTTAGCTAGTTGAAGTGGAGGAATGCTTCGGGCCTATTGTGTGATAGAAAAGTACTGCTTGGACTGAAAGGAAAATTTTATAAGATGGTGAGACCTGCAATGCTTTATGGCACTGAATGTTGGCATTTAAAAGAGAAGCATAAAACTAAGTTAAATGTTGCCGAGAAGAGAATGATTAGGTGGATGACTGGCTTTACACTCAGAGACAAAATGCGAAATGAATATATCGATGATAGGGTTGGTGTAGCTCTAGTGACAAACAAAATTAGAGAGAGTCGTCTTAGATGGTTTGGTCACATTAAACGTCGACCATCTGATGATCCGATTAGAAAAGTAGATGTTTTACATTCGAATTATGTTAAGGCAGAGGTAGACCTAGGATGACTTGGTCATATTGTCTAGATCTTAATTTATTAGAATTAAATGAAAATATAACACTAAATAGGATGCAATGGAGAAAAATGATTCATGTAGCCGACCCCACTTAGTGGGATAAAGGTTTTATTGTTGTTGTTGTTGTTGTTGTTGTTGCAATCAGAGCATATGAGAAACAACAAAGCTTATTGTGTGATTATGTTGAATAAGTTTATCCCAAAAGAAAAAATTGATTGTCTTTGATTTAAGAGGAAGAAAAAAATTGTTATAACTTGTCTTTATTCTTGGTTCATTTTGAAATTCCCAGTCCAGTACTTAATCATAAAATTTTCATTTTACGGTACCAATTTTGATTTGATTCTAACATTAGAGTTATCAACTTTATGAACACTGCCTTCTTCAAGACAGTTGCCATTGTTTTCTTCATAGGAGGATTTTTCACATATTTTTTTGCCACAACTATCAGATTAAATTATCTTTCAATGTTAACGAAGAACTAGCTGGCATGAAAAAGGGATTCCATATTAAAAGACCCTTCAACTTAAAGGAGAAGAATCTTATTGATTGTGTTAACACCTTAAAAAGTAGAATGAGATGAGGGGATAGTAGAAAAATAAGAAATAGTAAGAATAAATTTTATTCTATCAATTAGCATATCAATGTATTATGAGAATGTGTACATAAATAGGTTGAGGGATAACTATTAATGAAAGAGTTAAATTTAAAAATCAGTCTTTAATTCTAAAAGCCAATTGAGTACACAATAGAAATGGAATAATGTTATTCACATATTATTGGATTATTGAAGATGGAAGTTGCTGGCCATGATTTCATTATTATTTCAAATATTTAGAATGAGATTTTTCATGTATATTCCTTGTGCATTCAAACATGATGATTAGCCTTATTTCAAACCCAGCTTCATGAAAACAATAACATCCTTTGGCTATCAAAAAAGACATCAATATGGGAAACACCAATTTCTCGTCGTGATTTTGTTTTGTGCCAAAAAATTTACATGCATTCATCAACCACAATTTTATTGGACACCATCAAGATTGGTGATCCACAAGATGGGCTTCCTGACTTTATGACTCATTAATATAGCAAACATAGCAACTTGATTCTATCTCTTAACACTTAATATCGAGTCATATACATCCCAATGTTGGGTAGAATTAAATTAAAGAGACGGTTAATCTCAAATTAAAGAGACGGTTAATCTCATGTTCCACGACACTTTGTGAAGTAACCTTACGACTCTCGAAAAACGCATTGGTAGTCATCTACCAACAATTGCAATTTTGATTCTTGGTTCTCGAGTTTTAGGGTTAGCAATCTTCTTACTTTTTTCCTCTCAACTCTCAGATTTGCTCAAAAAAATTCCTTAGAACCTACAAGGCTTCTATTGTGGAACCAAGAATAGAATGAAATGATAATAAAAGTTTATCATCCTCTTCATCTAACCTTGGTTCCCAAGTTCTAGGGTTACCGGCCTTCTTTTCTTTTTCCTCTCAACCCGTAGATTTGCTAAGAAAAATGCCTTAGCATTCCTATCAAGCTTCTCTTGTGGGCCCAAGGGTAGAATGAAATGATGACATAAGTTTATCATTCTCTTCATACAACCAGTTGCCAACGTGTCATTTGACTAGCAAACTTCAGTTGATAACTTGCCTCATACAATCCATGCAGAGACATATTGTCAAGCCTTACAAAAAAAACAGTGCCTCAATCACATAAATATGGGTTTTCAAAGATAACCATAAAGATGTTGGGAGGGGTCAATTGACATAAAACTTCATTGGTGTACTAGTAAAAGATGTTGAAGAGATTGTGACATTGCAAGTTTATCTGCCTATTTGAATACTTTTGAATCCATGCAAGTTGATAATAATGGGAATAAGGAGCCATCATGAGGGCAAACTATTATTCAAAGATGAAGTTGCTCATCTCGTGTTTTACCTGAATCCATTAGTTGAACAACTCGACACATTAAGATAAGGCGCCATAGTCATTTCTTTTCCCTTCAACATTGCCAAAGAAACGGTCGAGTCTGATTAATTCACCAAATCCAAAACTCCTTTCATCCTTAACCTTTGAGAAGAGTTTCAGATGAAGTTTTCACTATTTACCACTATTTATGTCCTAGGATCTGGTAGTGATCACAATAGAGTTCATTTCTTAAATAAAAAGACAAGATTGTAGCCTTCATAAGTATTTCAAATTCTTCTGTTGATAGCCTATGAATCTCCATTTCTCTTAATAAAGGGATTGCCACAATATTCTTATCTTCTCTTGATCTTCATGGCAGTTATAATTGCTTGATTGAGATTTTGACATTTTTAGCAATGAAGAGTAGAGTTTTTGAAGATACCGTATTGCAACCCTGTCTTGTCTTTCATCAACAAACACATCATCCAATAAACATCAATCATCAGAGCTTGTCTCATGAACTCATTTATAGTTTGGTCGTATCATTATTGCAGCATGTGTCACCTCACCTTTCTTCATCATACCCTTAAAAGGAATATTTTTTTACCGGAGCATCTACTTGTATTATCTAAAATAATATTTTGCTAAAAGTACTGAAAATGGGTGATCGACTAAGTCAACATGTGCTTGGTGGTTTATTTGATACAAACGTAATATTTTGCTAGCAGAATCTTGTTTGTTAAAAGCTCATTTCCCTCATCTACATTTTACATAAGAAAATTAGCAAATGCAAGCAAAATTAAAATCTCTTCCTAAGAAAATTGACAATTAGTCGGCTGACTAACCTGTCCATTCCGTTAACATCGAACCATAAAAAAAGTCAAAACAAACCGACATAACGGTGTTGAGCTTTATGAACAAGTATGCTTAAATCTTAATGAGGCAATAAGGTTATATGGTTATATGTCACAAACATTCTCGTCAAACCCACTATTAGACAAACCAATCATGAATCAAGTTCAAATCCAACTCAATAAGACAAAATAAACCACAATCAAAATTTAAGCTCGAGTCATGTTTGAACTATATATGATAAAATATTTAAATTAGTTTGGCATCGAAATACTCAATTTCTTCATTATACCCCCAAATCTAATGGTTAATACTCAAAAACATTTAAAAAATAATGGGTTTATCTTATTATGCTTCATAGATTTACTATGCTTCATCCAAACATTCTTAATTTTGAAACAATGAACTTTATAATTTTTACCTTGATTTTCTGAAGTCAAATCCATACCACATAAATATTCTTTCTTTGTAAATTTGTACATACATGTCTTAAGCAAAAATCAATCTCCATCAATCAGCTTTAATTCCAGTTACTATGTACATAGCCATCAGTGTCCCCAGTCAACCCTTGATACCAAAACCAATTGAAATTTAGCCAGTATTTGATTTACTATCATCCATAGTTGTCATTGGCTATTTCAACTAAATTTAAACACTTAACTTTGATAACTCTTCATTCATTGCACCAGCATTCCCATTAAAGTATTTTTATTTCATTAAAGCTATATATGTTGCACAATTAAAAAATCTAGGTACCTTTTTTCCAAATATCAGTGATAATTATATCCATGGATGGACTACCAAATGCATGATTCTCCCACAGAATGTTGGAATTGGGAGGAACTGAAGTATACAAAACCTTACTCTTACTTTAACGTGTGGGCTACTTCCATAATTCAGACATAGGGCCTTCAGTAAGACGGGGAATGCCTGCCCACACTAAATGCATTCATTCAGAAGCTTGGCATATTCCTACTGTGCCCATAAATTATATCCATGTTAGAACCACTTTAGCCATCTAGATCAACAGATATTTGCCCAGTATCCAAATTTTAAATGATTCTAATGCAAAATGATCTAAAATGCGGTTAACAAAGCTAAAATATTCCACAAAAAAAAAATCAGTTAATCAAGTTTCTTTGTGACCTCATCAGCAGACAGAAATTGCAAAATATTTTCAATAGTTAAATAATTCTCTATTTATTTAATTAATCCTCTTTTAGGGCATTGCAGCACCAGCACAGCAGTTAACGAAGAATAAGTGATGAGTTTATAATGTTAATCGTAACTACAAAATCATCTGCCTGATAAACTTACTGCAATTTAATCAGATGCAGGAGCGGGAGCGGGAGGGGGAGCACCGGTGCTATCAGCCCCAGCAGCAGAGGAAACGGCCACATCAGCAGAACTAATACTCTCCTGGAATGCCTGCAATAGTCCNGGGGAGCACCGGTGGAATCAGCCCCAGCAGCAGAGGAAACGGCCACATCAGCAGAACTAATACTCTCCTGGAATGCCTGCAATAGTCCGATCAGCGAGGCAGCAGGTAGCTGGAGGGAGCCAAGAAGGTGGGCATTGGAATCCGCTTTGGCAGGTGAGGTCTCCAGAACACCGAAGTCCTGAGGCCCATAAAGGCGACCTTGAAATACAGCACCAGTGAAATCGTTGAGATCCAGCTTCCATTGGCGCTGAAAGTCGCGGCAGGCCTTAAGTGCTGCGGCGACTTCATCTTCGGAGCGGACGAAGAGCCATGCGTTCATACCGCGGGCACAAGAACGGATAGATTCCCATGAAGTGCCATCAGTGGATTTTCCCAGAAGGGTGTTCTTGGCGACGACGAGCTTCGCGGATTTCGGCAGCGCTCCTCGGAGGCACTGAATCTGGCGGACAGTAAGGCTGTGGCACCAGAGTCCGGCCACCATTTGGCAGCCCTCGAGCTCGCGTTCCACCGATTCCCGCCGCATGCGGCGCAGTGCCGCCCGGAGAGAAGGAGCGGCGGCGCCAGAGGACCGCAAGGAGCAGATCAGAGAAGGCATGGAAGTTTTCCCAGAGGGTTTTCTTACAGCTTAGGTTTGTAAACCGAAGATGTGGAAGGGAGATTCCCTACTGATGGCCACCCCGACGCCGATCACGACGGTCGACGGGGAAGAGCGCGAGAAACACGTCGGCGGAGTGGCGGCTCTGTCGATCTGCTTAAAATGTTTGAATGTGCAGGATTTAGAGGAGGTTTTCATTGATAATTTTTTGGGGCATTTGCATCCATACCATCCAATTCCTATGTATTTACATTTCAAACCCCTAACTTTACTTATTACACTTATACTATATGATCTGAATTTTCCATTTCTTTCCCCTTCACCTTTCGCTCGATTAAATCACATAAATTTTTTTTTCTCATTGTTGCCTTCCTTTTTCGAGGACTCGTCCTATCATCTCCAATGATATGTCTTTCTTTTTTCTTCTTTAGCGTTTGTTGTCAAACAACCTCTTTTCTCTATTAAAAAGAGCTGAAAGTTAGGACTTTGACAACTTCTAGGGGAACTCCCCTTCAGAGCCCACGAAAATCCTATCTTTCTTATCCTTCTGTGAACCTTCGTGATATAGTCGTGATTAGAGTTAGTTGTGAAGGGAATGACATGATTGTGGCGTACGGAGACCACTGGAACTCCTATCATTCTTCACTGAAATCCTTGTGATACAGTCACGATTAAAGCCATTCGTGAAGGCAACGAGGGAATGAGGCATATAGAAACCACTTAAACTCTTATATTTCTCCTCTCATCAACTTCACTGACGTATCCTCCAAACCACCATAATGGAGACCTAAAGTGAGCTTATTCCTCTCTGATTTCTATTTCTATTTTTTCTTATTAATTGTTATGAACTTAAATGTTTAGCATTTATGAATTTAAAATTTTAAGATCTTAATTTTCTTTTCCTTCTTCTCCACCATTCCCTCAAGTAGTCCATACAATTTTTTTTTCCTTTCCCATTTATGCCTTCCATTTCAAGGGCTCGTGTGAACCCCCACTCGTGTGAACCCCCACGATATTCTTTAGCTTTTTTCTTCTCATTTGTTTGTTGTTGAACTGCCTCTCCACTCTATTAAAAGAGCCAAAGGTTAGAGCAACGACATCTCATAGCCAAACTACCCTACAGAGCCCACTGAAACTCTTATATTTCTCCTCATCCTCCGATTCCTCGCGATATAGTCAAGATTACAGCTAGTCGTGAAGGGAATAATGAGATCGTGGCATACAAATATATTGAAACTCTTATCCTTCTTCGAACCCTCGTGATATAGTGGCAATTAGAGCTCCATGAAAGCAACGAGAGAATGATGGAATATAAAAACCACTAAAACTCCCTTTTTTCTCCTACTCCTAGCAACTTCCAAGTACCATCCTCCTTACCGCAGTAGCTAAGACCTAGGGGTGAGCTCACTCCTATTTGATTTGTACTTCTGTTCTTTCTTATTAATTATATGAACTTAAGTCTTAAGCATTAATGAATTTGAAATTAGAATGACAATAAATCAACATTGTTCCAACATCCTTTATGATAAATACAATCTAGTGTATTCTAATAGGCTTGAAAGATCTTCCTATAAAGTTGATACATCTATGTGAGTATAATTATGATGACAACATTAATGCTCTATTGCTTAGGAATTACACACGTCCTCCCCAGCTTTGAGATGGTCGGAGAATGTTATCTTTAGAGTAGTTGCATTTCAATATTCTCCCACATAGCATTCTACTTCATGTATGAGGCTATAAAAAAATTCATCATTTACGAACAACTCATATTAGACTCGCTAAATAATTCATGTTTAATCCGTTCTTTAAGCAAGTGAGTTGAATAAGAAAATTTCTTTATGCTCAAATTTATAAACAAATTGAAATCAAACATACTTATGCTAAATTACGTTCGACTCACTTTAACTTGAATAAAAAATTTTCAAACCAGCCAAGCACAAACAAGCACCGGACTCACTTGATCTCGACGCATTTACACCTCTATAATCACGAGTACAGAAAAAATACTCTCATCTTCAACCAATTTAAATGTGTCAGTAAAAATAACATTACATTTATCATGGTTAAGAACGACACCATAAAAAAATATATATACATAGCCCACGTTTCTAAGTATCATTCTTCTTAGTTCACACCAGAATGCTTTACTTAGGATTGAATTCCTAAGTATATTTTTTTACCCACCCAGGTAATTATCTAACAGCCTACTTATTTTGCTCAACTTATCAAATTCCTCCTCAAGTTAGTGTTATTTAAACGCTAGCCCAATGATCAGTACAAATACGTAACACCAAATATTGTGTGGTTGTCTTGAATATTGAATACAATGTAATATAACTTATTTTCATCATCATCAACCATCACCAATAACAAATGATGAATCAGAGTCCTACAGAACTTTAAGACATTTGAAGAACTTATCAAATGGGGTGTTTTAGCCTCAAAAATAATATTTTTAACCTCAAGTTATCTAATAACATATTTATTATACCCAACTTTATATGTAATGAGTATGATTAGAGGGCAAATATTTAAATACATGATAAAATAACTCGAACAAGTTAATTAAAAAAAAATAAAATAAAAAAGGGCAAAATAATAAAAGTTGAACCATATTCAACTCATGCTCAAACAATACTTAAATAATGTTCGTGCGTTGCTCCAACCATGGTAAAACTTTATTCAAGCTTTATTCCATCAATGATCAAGTAATGTTAAAATCATGTTTGAATCTTCTTCAAACTTTAATATAACGTTGTTCAAATCTTATTTCAATCACATTCAAAACATTGGGAATCACATATCTAAACACTTAAGAATTGTGTGGAATGTATGTAAATTTTTCTAGAACTTAAGATAACAATAAATTTCACTAGTGAAACATATCTCATATAACAACAGCTATGCAGTCTTTAGAAAATTGGAATGATTTTAAGTTTCTGAAAGCACAAGGATTTGAGTAGCTCCAAGATACCTTTCATTTTCATTAAAAAGAAATATATATGATACTTTGAAGTGCAACAATGGATTCGAGATAAAAATCTGACAATATATATTTTGATTCCACTGGAGCAAGTATCACAAATTTCAGTTGAATTGAGAGTAGGAACTAACTTCAGAAAGATTCTAAAATAAATTGTGTATAAGAAGAATCAAAAACTAAATTAGATTTTGAGAAGATATATCTCCTCTCTACTTTGATCAAACTCTCAATCCTTCTTAACTACATTCAGTATAATGGATGCAGCATTCATGCTGGGGCAGCAGTTTTCTGTAATGGAATTTAAACCCAGCGGGCATAGCAGGCTAAGGATTTGCTCAGCTGCAGCGATCTGTTTTGCTCGAGCATCTTCATCAAGAATAATTTTGCTAGAATTCCAAAAAAAAAATTACATAAATAGTCTGGGTTTGCTAAGTTGTTCTTGCTTCTTGTATTTACCAATAATGTGCAGTAAAATTTAGCACAAAGTGAAGGAGAAGAGGAAGTTATCTGCAACTATTAAATATTACAAAACGAAATGCATAACATGCTCAAGTACTTCGACAAACTATAACCTATTTCAGCGTGGCACTATTTACTAACATTGCAGGGGGTCATGCAATAAGAGCTTGGCTAAGCAGAAAAACTCACAGAAATATTAATCATTTATTTTATGTATCAAACTGCATCTTTGTGAACACAATTTTATAATTAATCATAATTCACTAAAATATGCCGTGGTTTCCGTCATCTTTGAATCACATTCTACCATGGCATAGTATATAATTTTAAGCCCAGCGAACACATATTGGTGCAAGATGAAAGGGGAATCAAAGCAGAAGAGTGATGTCAAAATTACCTGAGAGTTGCTGCCAGGTTTTTGTACGTACAAGAGTGAAATAAAAACTCAGGAATAAACTCTGAATCCAAGAGAATATTAGGGAGAGAAATAAACCGGAGCTTCGTCCTGTATTGAATCAGCCACTCAGTCAAAAAATGTGCTCGATATGCGACAACAGAGGGCAGTCCTGTAAGTTGGAGCTCCATTACAGCAGAACCAGACGTGCATAATGCAGCTCTACTTGCCTGTAAGTGAATTTGAGATAATTTACACAATAGTATGCAGATTGCAGGTGACATAGTAGGGATGTGCTAATAATCTATCAGAACTTTCATCCAGATATCATAGCATTAATGATACTATTAAAATACTTGAGAGAATGAATTCCTGAAAAACTTTTGCACAAAGTATCCAAATAAGAACGAGCAAGATTTTCTGAAAACAAAGAGAATAGGAAAAAAAAAGGGAATAAAAAAAATCTAAAAAATGTACTAATTGTGAATCTAAACATACACTGAATGCATCATATCGTTGTTGAAGAGACATTCCAGGAATCAATATGGCTGATAAAGACGAAGAACAAATCTCTCTTTCAATGTAAGATGCCACATGCTGATGAGGAGCAACAGGAATAATAGCAGACAATCCAGTAAATGAGGCATTTAATAATTCCATAGTTTGTGAAAATATTGGTAGCATGCGCTTAACCTCTTGCAACCTGCTTCCGGGAAGCAACGTAATGACTGTGTTACCTGAAATTAAAATTATACGGGCAAGTAAAAATCTATCAACAGAACTCACAATATTTGAGGCTACCTAAAAGCCAAGCCGTGAATTGAGAAGCAACAATCAGGAGATATTCGCTACAGGTTCTCAAAGCCATCTAGTACAAATCAAAATTTCATTAAAGTAAATCTTCATCTTCATCTTAACCTTCACCCAAAAAATTGGGCCAGTTTTAGAAATTCTCAATTTCAAACTGTCCCTACTAAGTGCTACATGAAGTGTACATTTTGTTTTTCTGATAGGAACTAAACTATTAACGAATCTTTACGAGGAAGAGCAGCAACCCACATATCCAAATATCAACTAATAATTCACAGCAATTCACATTTGCATGATATCATCAGTCAATAATTAAATTTTCTAGTATCATAATGACTGTTAAAATAAACTACAAAAAATGGCAGCGCTGCTTTCTTCCAACCTAATATGAAACACTTCATATTACCAGGAGGAATTTCATGTCGTTGCCGAAAAGCATCAACATTTCCTTGGAACCCCCCATTACATGATGTTGAACCATGTTCCTGCAAGAAAGTAGTTTTAAGTGACCACATAATGGCATAAATGACTATTTATAAATGAATTCTCTAAGTAATACATAGAAATGATCCCAAAAGAAAAAAAAAAAAAAACATGATGCAGCCAGTCCATAAAATTGTAGCAATTAAAGGAGGAAAGACACTCTCACCATGTTCAATTGAAAAGCATATTNTGGCAGCACTGCTTTCTTCCAACCTAATATGAAACACTTCATATTACCAGGAGGAATTCCATGTTGTTGCCGAAAAGCATCAACATTTCCTTGGAACCCCCCATTACATGACGTTGAACCATGTTCCTGCAAGAAAGCAGTTTTAAGTGACCACATAATGGCATAAATGACTATTTATAAATGAATTCTCTAAGCAATACATAGAAATGATCCAAAAAAAAAAAAAAGAAAAACATGATACAGCCAGTCCATAAAATTGTAGCAATTAAAGGAGGAAAGACACTCCCACCATGTTCAATTGAAAAGCATATTCCAACAAGGGGTGACCAACATAAGATGCAGCAAGTCCATTTAATCTGCAAATTTCTTCTTCAAAGGGAAGAATGCATAACAAATAGTCAACAAATTCAGAGAGTTTTCTGAGTCTTCGTTCACCTCCTTTCCATGCCCAAAATGATGGTGCAACATAATGGACACATATGGGACAATGCTCTTCCTTACTATATCTAACTGTAAATAGATTTTTGTAATTTCAAATTTACAAGCTAAGACAATATATGGTAGAGTTCTAAATAAGAAATGAGCAAGGACCTGTTAAAATATCCTATAACCTTTTAGTTGCTTCAACAAACGAAAAGAGAATCCCTTTGAATCAATTGTCACCACAACATGAGGCTGGAACAGCCTTGCTACTTCGACGGTTTCTTTCAACCTTATCTGCCACAACGAATTACACTCTATGAGAATATCTTTAATAATAATTGATGATTCAGTTTTATTAGAACTGAAGAATTACATGAAATGAAATTCACCCTTATTTTGTTTAAATATGGCAGCAATTCAAAGATCCCCATGACTGAAATGTCTTCCATGGGAAAGAGAGACTGAAGACCTTCGCAGTTCATCAAAGCTCTGACAAAACAAAGAATTTTCAATCAAACTAAGTCAAATCAAAGCTTAGTTTTACAGTACTACATACTGAATTTAAAAATGACAAGCCTCAGTTCCTCACACTGGTTATGTCTTAAAAACTATATATACAGGATACTGATATATCATCATCATCAAAAGCAATAGCCTTCTCCAAATTACTTAGGTTGTTATTATGAATTTCATTTCTCATTTGTTTATGTTAAGTGTTGCCTATGGAATTGAACCTATTCTCCACAAATCTTTTTTCAACAAACTTCAATCCGTATTATTCAAGCCGACTGCTTCACCTCCCTAATCCCTCACATTAGTTTCAGAAAACTGTAACTTCCCTTATAATTCTTCAAAACTCAAAAGATACGTGAATCATTGAATTTACATTGAAATGCAAATCATTGTAGCTCAAGAGCATTTATCCCAATGCAAATTCAATGGTACTTTTATCCGGAGGGAATTTTTTTCTCCCATAGAATCAAGGTTACGGAACTGACGCAGTTTAGCAGGAAAAATTTCAACTTGGATTGGAAATAAACAGTGGAAGCAGAAATATTAATGAAGTAAGGTGACATTGTACATATTAAATGACTGGGGCACGGATAGTAATCTAGAATGAACTCCTTTAGTCAACATCATGCCCATTCCTTCCTTTTGGGATTGCAGTCTAACAAATCGAAGCTTCGTGATGTCATTGTTTCGAGTATATACTTGTATTCTAATGCATTCCCATTAAGCTCTTTTAATTCTCAGTAAATCGATCAGAAAGAGAAAAAAACTCAGTATCAATTAGAGAAACTAACCAAAAACGAAAAACCTAGAACAGCAAGAAGATAGAACATTGCTCCATAAACAAACAAGCCAGAACACAGAAGCAGTCCACGAACTGACCCTCCGACTCCGGAAAAACGGACGGGAAAAGGGGAGATTCTCTTGAGGGAAGCCATGAGGCGAGAAGCAATGGAATCACCAGAGACCTCGCCGGCGACTATGAAAACCCTCAGCTCGCCATCTCGTGATGCCATATCGACGACTGTTCTGCTGCAGGTCGACGAAGCTCTCGCCGTGGCGTTCCGCTGGCCGAACAGAGTTGCCGCAACTGCACGAACCGCCTTCCACCACATCTCCCCTGGAATGATTAAGGTTATTAGGCTTCTGCAAAAAGTTCAGCATTGGCCTTCAAGATTTACAATTGAAGTGATTGGGTTGCAAACAATATATTTTTGATTGGTGTTGAAAAAGTGGAGATGGTGCCAAATTAGCTCGACTCTCCCTCTTCATCAATGTTGATATTTGATATCTAGTCCATTCACAAGTTGTTAACTTTAATATGATGTTTATAAAAGTCATAGTTTGTATCTTAAAAATGATAACTAATTGTTGAATTCAAATCTCTTAGATTGTGTCGAAGGAATAGAGCTTGGGGACCAAGGAAATATGATTGAGAGGGGGAGAAATGGAGAGAGTGAGAGAAGGTCAAGAGGACTTACTTCGTCGAGACAAATGGGAGTGTTCTGAAGCTCTTACACCATCTTATTCCACAAAACATAGATATTACAAGTGGGGGTGATTCATAGGCGCCATTTACATGAAAGTGTCCTGCTATTTATAGATGAAAAGAGGGTCAAAATAAATTACAACATTGCTCTTGCTTTAAAGGGGTTAGTATAGGATTTTTTGGGTATTCTGAATCTGGACCATTGGATTGCCTTGAGATCCGTGCTGGCCATTTTTGAATATACAAATTATGTTTCTCAATTTTCTACTCCTTGATAGTGACAACTATCATAATGATAGTTAAATTTATAAAACAAACAAAACATGTTCACATAAATCACTATTAATACCGCCTATTAGGTTTGTTTAGGTTGACCAAGAAGATGATTGTCAAAGTACCCCTTATCGAGCTTGTCATTGCGAGGTAGCAAGTCATCTTAAGAGCCGAAGATGATTATCGTATACTTCTCGCGGAGCTTTTCATTGTCCGGTAGTGAATCATCTTAAAAGCCAAAAACAATCATTGTACATCATCGCAGAGTTTGTCGTTGTTGGGTGACGAGCATCTTAAGAGCCAAAGACGATCGTTGTATACTCCTTGCGAAGCTTGGCGATGTCGGGTGGCGAGTGTTGTTGCGAGATCTAAGATATACACCAGTTGATGTAATATATTTATAAATCAAACAGAAGAACGATCGACGAAACGAAAAATAGAACGAGAAAAATTCACACCATAAAACAGTAACACCACAACGGAACACAGATTTACATGGTTCGACAAATTGCCTACGTCAACAGAGTTGCAGAAGATTTTACCACTTGAGGAATTTACGTCATTCGATCACTTTGACTTACAAACGGAATCTCTCACTATCACTTCGTTGCTCTCTCTTCTTCTCTCTCTCTATTCTTCTCCCTCTACACCGAGATACACTGAGATATACTGAAGAAGATAAATATAGAAGAGAAATAAAAACTAATTTATCTTCAGCCACAAGCCACGAAGAAGAAGCAAAGGGAGAACAATCTTCTTCTTCTTTCTTCTTCCTTCACCGCAAGGAACTACTTCTTGCACCTTCCTTTTATCCTGAGGAAACCTTCTTCTATCCCAAGGAAACCGAAGAACATCGTGACTTCTCTTAGTGAGGAGAGCCGCTGCGATGCCTTTTATCACGAACAAGAAGGAAGGTTGGCAGTGCTTCATGAATATCACGACCTCTCGCGACAGTGGAGCGGGACAAAGCGAAGCTTTGCTTCGCGGTAGACTCTGGCGCCAATTCACGAAACGGGAGGAGTGGGAGCGGGATCAGCGAAACATCACGATAGGGAGGCGAGAGCGGAAATCCGAACCAGTATCTACACTAACAAATCTCTCAATTGGAAATCGATACACCTGCTACAACGTCTTCTTGCTCGAACTGAATCCTCCACCTTGAATCCTCCACTTTGAATCCTCCACCTCTGCAACTCAAAACTCTATCTTCACTCGAGAAAACCAACTGAAGTTGTGCGCAACTTCAGTTTCTCAAGAGTAACGCTCTCATTTAACATAGTCTTGCACCCCCATGTTATTTCCTGAATTACTCTTGTCTTTGCTTACAACTCCCATTGCATGGGCAATATCCTGCCTCTGCGAAAGTCTTTTTCAACAAGTCTAGCCTTATGTCTCTTACTGCCATCACACTCAGTTTTCACCTGGTACACCCACTTTTTGTGTAATTGCTTCTTCCTAAGTGGAAGTTTTGCCCGCTCTTACTTGCTCGAACTTTCATCTTGCAAGATTTCTTCATAGTTCATTCGTTCTCTAACATTTGCCTATGGAACAATAGGAATGGGTGCCTCAGACCCAATTTTATCTTCACTTCCATCATCAACAAAACTATGAACAACCAGCAATAGTGCATCTGATACTTCTTCAGATACCATATTTGCTTTATTATTCTTCATCTTCTTGGGATTCTTGCAGTTCCTCCTTATGTGACCAGCATTGCCACAATTCCAGCAGGTTGCCTGCTGACCTGACTTTAATTTTGATCTCCCTTTATTTGAGTTTCTGTCATGCCATCTCTATATGAAATCAACATTCAGCGTCGAACTTGTACCTGAGATCTCGCCAGAATCTTTTCTGCAAACTTTTTCAATCAAAATCAAATCACAATTATCATCACATTTCAGTTTATATTTACCTGCAGAACTGCTAATTGTCATCCTCATGAATTCACAACTATTTGACAACGATGCCAACAATATCAGCGCACGTATCTTATCATCAAAATCAATTTCAACAGACGACAATTGATTTATGATAGTATTGAAATCATTTAGGTGTTGAGCAACAAAACACCTTGTGTCATCTTCAAATTGCATAACTTCTTCATCAAGTACACATTGTTATTCGCCAATGGCTTTTCATACATACCTGATAAGACTCCCATGAGATCTGAAGACATCCTCTCTATGACGACGTTGTGTGTAACGGACCTCGATAGAGTCAATCGAATAACCCCCAAAACTTGTTGATCCAATAAATTTTATTCAGCCTCATCCATCCTTTCAAGTCTTTTTCCCAATAACGGAAAATGAAGTTTCTTTCAATAATGATAATATTCTATTTGCATTCTTCAGTAACAAAAATCTGTGTCATCAAGTTCCCGATCTCTGAAATCTTCACTTCATCTGTAACCATCATTCTTCCTCAGATCCAAATAAAGCTCTAATACCAGTTGTTGTGGCGTGATCTATAGATATACTAGATCAATTGATGTGGTATATCTATAAATCAAATTAGAGAATGATCGATGAAGCAAAAAATAGAACGAGAAAAATTCACACCATAAAATAGTAACACCACAGCGAAACACACAAATTTACGTGGTTCAACAGATTGCTTACGTCCACGGAGTTGCAGAAGATTTTACTACTTGATGAATTTACACCAGTCGATCACCTTGACTTACAAGATGAATCTCTCACTCTCACTTTGTTGCTCCCTCTTCTTCTCTCTCTACATCGAGATACACTGAAGAAACTTTACATCGAGATACACCGAAGAAGATAAACTTACAATAGAAATAAAAACCAATTTCCCTTCTACCACAAGCCACAGAGAAGGAGCCAAGGGAGAACAATCTTCTTCTTTCTTCTTCCTTCACCGCAAGGAACTACTTGTAGCTCCTTTTATCCCGGGGAAACCTTCCTCTATCCCGAGGAAATTGAAGAAGAAGACCGTAACTTCTCTTACTGAAGGAGAGCCGCTGTGATGCCTTTTATCGTGAATATGAAGAGAGGTTGGCAACGTTTCACGAATATCATGACCTCTCGCGACAGTGGAGTGGGAACAGGTGAGCGGGACGAAGTGAAGCTTCGCTTCGCGATAGACACTGACGCTGATTCGCGAAACGGGAGGAGCGAGAGCGGGATTCGCAAAACATCGTGATCGAGAGGCGGGAGCGGGAATCCGAACCAGCCTCCACACTAACAACGAGTCATCTTAAGGGTTGAAGACGATCATCATATATCTTTCATAGAGCTTTTCGTTATCAGGACACCCATCCTCGGGTCACTGCCTCCATGGCTTGCCTACCCTTTCTGAGCCACTGCCTCAAAGACACACTTTCAACACTTTTTCACATGAATGTTTGCATTTGCATGCATGCATGAATATCGAGCCAGACTTGATAAGCGAGTGATCCCGCGATGGTCGCGATGTCATAACAAGAATTGCTTGTCGGGTTGATCCCGATGAGCAAATTTTAAAATCATGCATGTAGACAATTAGGTCATATATAATGCCAACTCTTTTCAAAATTCATCCCGGGCGACCCCCTTTAGATCCCTTTGATCTTTAAAATGAGGCTGGTGTGGCGACTCCGTCAAAGTCATACATACTTGAAGACCTAACATGCATTTTATATGCTGGTCAGGACAATTCTCGTTAGATGATATTATAGCTTAAGATTTTGGATGATAAAAAGTTATTTTTTATGCCTCTTGCTATTATTCTCTACTGGTTCGCATGTGCAAGCATGCATCAATTTTGTGTTTTTATTGTGCTTGTGTGATTGATATTCATGATAGTATGTTAGAGCATTCTTTTGCAGGGAGTCGTGTTTATAGATATGCACACACACATATCATTAAGGGGGAGCACGTAACGATTTTTAACATTTTGCTTGCAGATGCCATTTAACTCCCCCAATTAAAAGCACAGCTCGTTCCCACTAACGTTTTAATATAGGTTGAGTCTTTATTTTCTCTTTCAAATGTATTTGATAGAGTCACTAGGATGAGTCTGTATTCGAAATAAGGTACAAACATGTGTTTCGAGGAAGATGACATATCGAAGCACATGACGGGAACCATGAGCGATAGCTTGTGTACAATATCTTAAGTCTAAATTCTATATTTTTGAATTGATCTAGGACCAATCATTTATATGCAAAATTTGTGATATGTCGAATTTCCCCTTTTTTTCTAGGATATGTCGCCGACCCAACGACACATACATCTTTTATATATTTTGGAGTGCTTTTACTTTCTATTGTGTGCTTGCATCTTTGGATTTTTTTCTTTATTTATTTTTAATTTATCTCGACTATCATAAAAATTACAATTTAGGCTCACTATGACCTTAAAATTATACATATACATATATATATCTTAATAAAAGATTCAAGATAAATTATAAAAGATTCAAGATTTTTAAAATCAGTCTTTTACTTTCCTGCATGGCCCTCAGGCCAATTTTAAAACAAACTGCATTATATGGGCATAACCGAAGTCATATAGTCACAGCATCTGAGGACCGCTCTAGATAATTGAATAATTTGCATGTCCCTAGGAGAAGCCCTGTGCTTCTCCAACTTGACTGACCCAACATAACTTTATATATAGGAGGTTGTCTAGTACGCCTATGTTGTTAAAAGACTCCCGAAACCATACAGGGTGTAAGTCCCTTTGTTGGGAGTGTTTCCAGTTTTGTAGTTGAACCTCCATTTTTCTTGTTTTCCAGCGATATCCTCGTCATTTCGGTAGGTACAAGTTCCACATCTTAGAGCTCCACCTGATGGTCATAGAATAGAGATTCATTTATTTGACCTTAGGGTTATCGAGGTCTTTGTTGATGATGCAATTCACGGATTGCTGATCGGAGATCTCTGGATGTGTTGAGCTGACTACATTCACGACCAGGTAGACTTAGGGTCCCAATATCTTGGGATGACAGGTTTGTGGTATCTTGGGTCAGCTACCTCTACCTTCTAGTGACAACTCCTCCCTTCCTTTGACTACCCCTGTTGAGTTTTGTTGCTCTTGTTGCCTTTGTTGGTATCATCTTAACTGCCTGATTGTTGAGAAGCTGTGGCTCGTTTATGATACAATGATTTTCCCTCTACCTTTATGGATCAGATGTGATTTAACGTATCGGGATTCCCCAACAGGTTGATTTGATTATTTCGTAGGCTCTGTATGCCGATGATTTCGTTACCCACGCAGGGCTGTGAGAGACTCGCTTTCCGCTCTATGGCTTAATGAGTGCTTTTAAAACATCAGAGCATTCCTCTACAAGATAACCATCCTATGATAGCCCCGTGCCAATTGTCACTACTAATGTAAGTACAACTCATTTGTATCAAGAGTATTCTTGGCAACCCCCAAGATGTAATTTACCAAGTGAGATATGCCCCCTTGGGAAAGCACTCTAATTTGTAGAACATTCAAACACATCTGAATCTCTAGTTGTGGGAAGCCTATATAGGTATTCTTTTGAGGATACTGGTCCAAGGTGCTTCCGATCGATATCGTTTAGGCAGACATACTTGACATATCCCTGTGAGGTTTATAGCATGTAGGCTCTCCAAGTTCTTTCTCTTAATTTTTATCTTTGTCATACATCTGTATTTTTTTGTTTATCTCTTCTCCTGATCATTTATAGATCCATAAGAGAAATTTATTTGGAAAATGGAAGTATACAGCAATAAACAAACTAACGACTTCTTTAAAACTTAAAAAAGAGAAAAAGAACGAAAGCAACCACGTGGTCAGCCGAGCCGCTCTTCTCCCTGTTAGGATCCAAGTGGGGAATCCTTAGTTTCATCGGGGGTATAGTTTCTAGAATTTGGAGGTAGAAAGCACTACCTGTAGTTGGTTAGATGGGTGTGCCTACTTGATCCCCCTGGTGCCTGACTATCGGTGTAGACGCCAGATTGTCTGCGAGTTGGGAGTCCTCCCTACCCTTCAGTCAGCCTTTTGGCAGCTTGAACATTGGGCACAGACAGATTCTTTCGAGGAACACCTAGGGAGCAAGTTTACTGAGACTCTCCTTCAAAGAGCGGCGATTGATTATTCTTCTCGGCCATTACAACCCAAAGGGTTTCAAACTGGTCCACCATCTTCTCCTGAAGTACCTAAACATTTTTCTGGATGTCTCGCCACACCGTTTCTTTATTGAATTCCATGGAAGTCGCATTTCTCTGCCAAATTCCTCCATAATTTGCTCTGCTTCTCGTATGAGACATCTCCACGCTCACCGCATCATCTTTTAGGACATTGAATGCTAAAATGTCCTTTAGATAAAACACATCTCGAGAGTTAGAGCCGAGAGAATGAGTAATAAAGAGAGTATAATCGACAAAGAATTCTCGAGAAAAGTGTCGGGAAAAAGTCAATTTATTTGTCTTTGGGATCAATTTGATGTGATGTCTAAAGTTATTATTCTATTAGTAATCTCACTTCCTAGATTTAAACACTTTGGGTCTATTGTTTGTAATTGGATGTCCTTTTGATGGGTGCTCTGAGAGAGTGAATCCAAGCCATGTCGCACAGAGAGTAAAATTTAATAATAAAAGCTATTTTGCCCAGTTTTTTTTTTCTTTCTATATATACATACATATGTATGTATGTTTGTGCATGCATGCATGCAAACATGTATGTACATACGGTTTTTTTTAAATATATATGATTTGACGTATTTTTTATTTTATCAAAATTTTAATTTTTTGATTTTGCTGCACATACAGATGCATATATTTGTAATTTTTTTTTTGACGTGTATAATTTTAAAATATATATGATTTGACAAAAAAAAATAATAAAAATAAACAATTAAGCCTTCATTTTTTTTTCATTTTCATCCTCGCTTGTTGGATTTTAGGCCACAAGTCCCAACCACTTTGATGCAATTTATGTAGTCGTCTGGATATATTTTGTCCGGACACATATAGAGGGAAAATATTTGTGTACATGAGATGTACGCAACGCTGCGTACATCAGGGGTTATTCAAGGGGTACAGATGAGTTATATTCAGGTTATACCCCCCTGTAACCTCTGTGTAATTTCTTTGTAACCTCAGTGTAACTTATTTGTACCCATGAAATTACATAAGCGCGGAACTCATTTGTAGGTTACAGGGAGGTTACATGGNAGCATCACAGAATAATTAAGAAAATTACATATCAAAACTATAATTTTAGCAGTTTTTTACTTAGAAACCACTCAAAATATTAGATATAACATTTTAACCATTTAAAATTTTAAAAGTTAACATTTCAAACACCCAAAATTTCTCATTTTTCGTACAGACACCCTCTGTCATCTGTCTCACTGCCAGTTTTGGGTGATTGAAATGTAAATTTTTAGTATTTTGGGCAAAATTTTATCACCATATCTAAATTTCCCTTTCTTCAAGGAAGATTCACACAGACATCACTTAATTCATGTATTTACAGATCTAACAACTAAAGCTTAAGCTGTTAGATATGTAAATTTATAGGGACTGTGGGTGGTATGCATGTAAAAAAAAAAGAAAAAAAGGAAAAACTTACAGAAGGCAACTTTGGAATAACCAGAAGGTGTCTGAGACCAACTTCGCGGAAGAGAATATGAGCTTTCGCAAGGGACATGGTTTCCACAACAGTATACGGTGAAGTATTCGTAAATGGATGCAAATCGATGAACATTTCCATCTCTTCGGCTGTAAATAAAATATCGTTTATAGTTTCACGCTTAATCGAGCCACGTTTGGCAAAATCCTCAGCTTTTAACTGCTTCAATCCATGCTTAGCTTCAACAGAAAACTGCGACGGCAAAAAACACTTTTTTTTCAGCAGAACCAGGAGGTGAGAACGAAGAATCAGGCCATAGAGCACAGGAATCTCTGAAGCTGGCGGTTCATCTATCACAGGAAACCCATTGTGACCAGTCGTCTTCAAGATATGAACCACATTACCGACCTTTTCGACGCCATTAAGGACAAACAAGGGACCTGTGACCACATCTCCAACAGTAAGCTGTCTCATGTATGGTTCTGCATATCCTTGAAGAAAAGGGAAGCCTTTTAGCTTGACGAGGGTGTCGTAGATGTTACTATTGAAACAGTCGGCCACGGTTTTCGAAATGAGGACGACTAACATCACCAGAGGAAGCAGAAGGAGATTGTTCGTCAGTTCGAGGAGGATGACGCATACGGATACAGTCATCCTCATCGATCCGCCGAGCAATGAAGCAGAGCCGAGCACTGCAAAGAGGCCATCATCTAGCGAAGATTGGGAGCCCATCATCATTCCGATTAGACGGCCGTAAGTTGCGCCGGTTAAGATGACGGGAATGAAAAGACCAGAAGGAAACACGACGCCATAGCTGAAGATTCCGAGGAAATATGAAGTAACGAAGAACAGAATGATGGAAAACTTGTTGAAGGCCCTGTCTGTGCCGGCACTGTAGAGATTGCGTATAGCGTCGTCGTTGGTGTTGAAGAATAAGCTAGCGAGATCGTTGTAGTGATCGGAAGCGCACTGAAACTTTTTGAAGTTGCCCGACCTTCCTATGGACGGGCAAGCTTCGGATATGCCGCCGGGGCATGGTGCACAGGATGCCAGCCATGGCAATCCAAACAGACAACAAGATGTAAAAATGGAGACACACGCCGCAAGGAGCAACTTATACGCTCGGCCTTTCCTGAAGAAAGAAAGAGATTGCATCAATATGCAACATGAAACAATTTTTTGGAGGAAGATTACATATCATCCACTCAAATTTCAATTTTTAGATATATGTCATCTTATCTAGCATGAATATGCATGAAAAGGTGTATTTCAAGTTTGAAAAGTTCGGATAGTAATACTTTTTATTTGACTTGAAACATTAAAGTAGAATAAATGTAAAAAAGTAAACTTTAGGTGTTAGATATATAAATAGATAGGAATTGAGTGATATATATGTACATGCCCCCTTTTTTTAATTATTTTCTTACAATGCAACGAACATTAAACAGATATCAAGTTTGTAAAAGAAAAACAGTTTTGAGGACTGAGAAACTGGAAAAACTGATGTTATCTAGACGCAAAAAATGGTTAAAAAAATGTTTTTTGCAGGAGGGTGTGATAAAAGCAATCCGTACTCGTTGACGACAGTGTAAATTCGAAGAACCTTGTGTAAGAGAAAATTGTAAAAACTTCCAAGTACGCCGCCTACAACACCGAGAACAATCACAGGAGGTAAGTCTGATAAATGGTAGACGACGTTATCTGCAGTTACATCGAACATTATAAGTCCTCCCTTTCCAAATAAGCCACACTTTCCACTTTTGCAGAGATCTACAAAAGCCCTTAGCACAACGGCAACAACAGCTGTTGTGAAAAATGCCCTCCAAAGAAGTGTAGATCTCCACCTGCAAATATGGAGTAAAAGAAACCAATAATGGCTATCAGTTCACTCTCTTCTCTTCACAAAAATATTCATTCAATATATTACCTATCAATGACAAGGCATACTTTTCATGATAAACACGCAAATAAATGCAACTATTCATGCCAAGCAAGAAGAAATTAGGCATGTGTGAGAAACAAAGAAGAGTTTTTAATGTTTACTAAANTTTTATTTGTTTTTCCAAATTTTTAACTTTATTTGTTAAATATATGAATACATACTCATGAATCATGATTAGTTGTAAATTTAGCTCGAAACTAAATAAACACTCAATTTTGGATCGATCGATCCAGCGCTGTAAGGCAGATGCACTCAGCCTAGCTCGAATGCGTGTCCCCGATGAACTTAAACTGACTTCTCATATGTCAACCAAAGAATCACAGTGATCAACACACATATATATAATAAATAAAATCAAATATAGCAAGTCACGAGTCAATTCCGAGCTCAAATAGATCCAAATAACTCAATTGAGCTAAGATCATAGATCCATATAACTCAACTGAGCTAAGATCACTACGATTTTAAGTCGATTTTGAGCTTGAACGGGCCGGATCAAACTCAATCCAATAATGAGCGGAAATGAAAAGCCGACCCAACTCAGCTCAAAATTGAATCTTTAAAGACCCTGATCATGATACCATCTTGATGATGGAACAATGATAGAATAATCCAATAACCAATAAATCTAAATAGACCTGCTTGACTTAACATATTAAAAATCTACCACAAAAAGATTTTAAACTTTCAAAGCAAACACTTGAACACCCAACATCAACATTAAAAACTTCATCTTTTTTGCAATGACAAACCCAAAATTGAATTAACTAAGCACATATAAATTTATTTCAAAATAAATATGATAATTATAAAACTCACCATGATCAAACTTGAGTCAAANGCTTTTGCAGAGATCTACAAAAGCCCTTAGCACAACGGCAACAACAGCTGTTGTGAAAAATGTCCTCCAAAGAAGTGTAGATCTCCACCTGCAAATATGGAGTAAAAGAAACCAATAATGGCTATCAGGTCATTCTCTTCTCTTCACAAGAATATTCATTCAATATATTACCTATCAATGACAAGGCTTTCTTTTCCTGATAAATACGCAAATAAATGCAATTATTCATGCCAAGCAAGAAGAAATTAGGCATGTGTGAGAAACAAAGAAGAGTTTTTAATGTTTACTAAAAATGTTAGTTTTTAAACGTTAAAAAATCTTAAGGTTTCTCCACATAATGAAAAAGGCAAAACAACATTTGCCCACTTTCTAGACTAAAGCTAGTACTCGAATACATGTTGTCGAGAGTAAAAGCATAAAGAAGTGGTACAATCCACTGAGCCTAGTGCTTGTGTGCTTTGTATCTAACTACAATGTCTTGAGTTTAAGGCCTAGCAAATACGAGGGCAGGGTTCTATAAATTTTCATATATAACAACTAAGCTTTCATATTTACATTTATAAAACTTTAGTGTTTTAAATCTATATTTGAAAATATGCATTTCACTTTTAAGAAGTTAGTAATAATAATATTCTCGATATGATATTAAAGATTTGAGTGTAATGAATGTAAATATGAAACTTGGCTATTAGATAAGTAAATACATAAGAATTGTGTGGTGGCATGTATCATGTAAATATCCCCCAAATGAAAATGCTAGCATAAACAAGAAAAAAAGAAAATTCTACCAAAAAGAGAAGAAAACATCACACCATCTCAAATTCAAAACTTAATGATCACAATTTTAGAACCTCCTTCTGTTTGAGCTTGAGAAAGACTAGATCAATAATTGACTGCCTGCATTGGTGTTATCAGTGTCCAATAATTTCTCCAACATAAAACACAAATTTTAAAACTAACATGAATCTATAACAACAAAAGTGCAAGAACACAAAAAATAGAGAAAAAAACTCACAAAAACAAGCCCATAATAATCAAGCAAATGTTTACCATGTTGTTACTGATTCAAGAACAAAGATTACTCCGCCAATTGGGGCACGAAAGGCAGCGGCGATCCCGGCTCCAGCTCCACATGTCACTATATCTCTCCTGTCTCTATCGTTCTTGAAGTATCTAAGCCACCGGCAAGTTAAACCGTACTTTTGCGAGCCCCCTTGGCCCAACAAAGAAGCAATGCATGCTGTTGTGTGCAGCATTGGACCGGCTCTACCCACATGGAGTGAGGCTGATACAGCATTGATGCTACCAACAATCTGGATTGCAAATAATTCTCCAATTAATAGGACATGGATTTGCTTATTTATGCAAAAAAAAAAAATGATGTAATTTGGATGGAAAGAA
Source organism: Phalaenopsis hybrid cultivar (assembly GCA_002079205.1). Classification (NCBI taxonomy): domain Eukaryota; kingdom Viridiplantae; phylum Streptophyta; class Magnoliopsida; order Asparagales; family Orchidaceae; genus Phalaenopsis; species Phalaenopsis hybrid cultivar. The sequence goes on from JXCR01142242.1 coordinate 76,489, forward strand.
AATGAAAATAAGAAATGATTAGTGCTCATAAGTGAAAGACTGGTTCAGTAAAAAAGGGAGAAAATAAAAAAAATGACCACTATGAGGGCTTATTTCATTACATCTAAAAAAAATGATTTTTTTTTTAAATTTTGTTTTATAGGTCATGCTTGGCCACAACTTGGATTTAAAAAATATTGAATCCAGATTAAGTAGAGATTTTCAAGTTTATAATTTAATCATGAAGAAGAAGAGATATTGGGGGATAAGGTGTGCAAATCTGTTAAATCCTAAATCCTGGAGTAGGCTTAAAACAGTAGGAAACAACCAAAAAGAAAAGAGATTTAACAGTATATTATGATCTATGTGACTCTAAAAACTTTTTGGCCAGATTTAGCATGAAAGGATTTCACACTTCCACTTTTCTCTCAAAAAAGAGATGCAAAACTATGAAAGCATGCAAATAAGAAGCAGGAGAACTCAAAGCCACACCTTGACGACAAGAGTTCTGAAAGAGAATATCTCAGGCGCATCAATGCCATTCAAATAAGCCTTCACTTCCGGTATCCCAGATCCGGCCGCCGCAGGAGCGAAGTAAGCAGTGATGACCGCCGCAAACATCGTCAGCACGAAATTAGCTGAAGCAAAAACCCCAAAGGCCCAAAAATACCTACCACATCGATCGAATCGAACCAGTAAAAGGAGAAAAAAAATGCACTATTTTAGGGTTTTAACCAATGGAAACCGACCGTCTACTTACTTGTTTGCAAGCATCAGGTTGGAGGTGACGACGAACTTGATTCCGGCGATGTTCTCGATGGCAAGATTGTTGAAGAAACCGACGCAACCGGATAATACGCCGACGAGGAAGCAAAGAGTCCATTTGAGAATCACGTATTGGAACAACTCGGCCCACCCACCTCGCACTCTCCAATCATGATTTAGAAGCTCGTTCTCCACAATCCTGCAACGCAGGACCACCACCCCATTCATCTAATTAATAAAAAAGATAGAATCTTGTCGGAAGAAATCAGAGGAAGGAGATGGGCAAAATGATACTCGTAGTCTAGGCTTTCGATGGGGGAAACACTGGAGCCGACTAGTGCGAGCTGCGAGAAAGACTTAGAGGCGGCGCGTAGGAGGGGCTCTTCCTCGCCGGCGGCATCCTTGATCGCCATGAACAGCGCCACGAGATCGAAGAAGTACGGCGGAGATTCCTTTTTATCTGTCTGCTTCCTGCTAGAATCGAATTAAAGTTGATGCAAGGTGGAGAAGTTGAATGGAGCTTTGCCGCTCGTAATAGAAAACGGAAATGGGGGCAGGTGAAGGCGATGTGCGCATCATTTTCTCTTTGATACATAATATCACTAAAAATTATATGCAAAGAATCCCAATGTATTTTTAATAAAAAATTTATTCAAATTTATATTTATAGTCATTTAAATTCCAATTTCATCAAATTTATAATTAAATCGAATGTCTTCAAAAAAATTGAACTTGATGGCACTAAAATTATTTTAATGTGAGTATAATCAAGCACAAATCTAGTTGTTCAAATATTAGTTTATTGTTGCCGCTGGTGATTAGCTGAGTGGAAATTTGGAGTACTACTAATTCAGCAAAAAAAAAAAAAAAGGAATCCCTACTTCCACGTCTTTTTTATACATCTTAAAACTTTTGTCTCAAGAGTAAACAAAATAATAGATTATAAGTTGTACTTTACTTGGCATGCATGGACCCGTCGTCAATAAGATCATCTTCATGAATGCCTGGCAACCAATAAATATGTATGGATGGTGATAGAACGAGGTTTGCTTCCTCTTGTCGCAAATGTTGTCCGTCGAGCTTGGTGACGCACCTGGATGGATATCAGAGTGCTTAGTAGGAGAGCTTTACTGGGGATGGAGAACTCAGTAAAAGAGTTTGAAGAGCATGAGCAAACATAGCTTGAGAAACTCGCATAAAGGTATAGGATTGGTAAACTCGATCAGAGGAACTTACTTGAATGCTCACCAGCTTCAACGAAGGTACTTACTAGGTTCTTTTTGTGGCTATAAACCATGTAGCTTATCGCATCAAAAAGTAAAGCTAACAAGTACGATTAATCTGATCAAGATCAAGACATCAAATGCATAGTTATTGAGCTTGATCTATTAAGCCCATTAGACCCATTTAGTATATATATAGAAATATGTAAGCACCAAAAGCTCGACACAATTCTAAAAGCAATCGAGCGGCTCAGCAAGATGCCTGTACAATCGAGGCATCAGGCCACAAGAACGCAATGTATTCAACAACCAACAACACGATCGGAGGCACCCGACACATTATGACAAGAGATTCAACCGATGGACCCACAAATTCCCAGACCGCCTAAATTTTTTACAAGAGCGCCCCACAATAACATATCGATTGATTGACCTTTTACCTCAGCACAGCAGGCACAATGGTCACTCAACCGGTCATCCCTGACCACTGAATTCAAGCGTGTCGAACACTTAATTACAGTCATATTTGAATTCAAATTGCAATATAAATTTGACAACAAACGCTCACGATTAAATTGCATTCATAACCATTACATTCATTTAGTAATTGCACAAATACGACACTGTAAATAGTAGGAAAAACGATGATTAAAAAGATCTCTCCATGTTTCTCTATAGAAACTTTCTGAATTACTTTACTCTCTCTCATCCTCCTTCAACCAGCTAACTCCGGAGACTGTTTTCAGAAAGAACAATCTAAAATTCAACAAATAATATAATTAATTATTCCGGCTCAGTTGTACCTCAGTTTCAATAAGAATATTAAAAAACAATATATTGTAATCTCGGCGTTAGGCGTAAACTCCACTTAAGCTCAACAATTAAAAAATGAATCACGTTTGTCTCGTGGAGCAACATGATGTGATTTGAGTTTCAACCTAATTTATAAAAGCGAGAAAATATGATGACAACAAGTCCAGATGACAGTCAACATTACAATCACATGCGCACCAAGGTCCGGACGTATCATCTGCCGCATACAATATTTTATATTATAAAGCAGGACCGCACAAAATAAATTTATATCTTTTCATATTTTGATATAAAATGAAATAGTAGCATAACGCAAAAGTGTTTGTCTGTAATCTCAGCTAAAGATCAGCCAGCCTCTAATATCCAAGAACTGGAGCGCAAGAAACGCAACATCACTGAAGCTCTGTCACCCCTACAGCTTAAGAAAAACAAGCTCTTCAATGGCAGGAATCTCTCCAATCTGCCTAAGCGTTTCTCTGCTGGGTTCTTGATCAATGCCGATGGCCATGATGGCGTGCTTCCGAGGCGCAATCCTTCCCACACTCATGAAGCTAACATTAATACTCTGCTCGCCGAGAATGCCTCCGACGGCGCCGATCATCCCGGGCTGATCAATCTGCCTGCACAATATGATGCTTCCTTCCAGGCTCACATCTACGTGAAAGGAGCCTATTTTGGTCAGATAAGGAATCCCATTCTTCACTCTCCCTTCCACGGTGATCTCGCCGGTCTCCGATATTGCGCTGGCGAATTTAGACTCGACGTTGGCGATCTGAACCTGAATGNAATGATGCTTCCTTCCAGGCTCACATCTACGTGAAAGGAGCCTATTTTGGTCAGATACGGAATCCCATTCTTCACTCTCCCTTCAACGGTGATCTCGCCGGTCTCCGATATTGCGCTGGCGAATTTAGACTCGACGTTGGCGATCTGAACCTGAATGAAATCGAGGGGACTCTCGGGCGAGCCGTCGAGCAAAATTCTCTCTTCGATGATCCGAACGCCACGTTGTTTGGCAGCGAAATCAGCATTGACTAGGTTCACAAAAATACTGGATACAGGCTCGATTAGACCTTTGATGATCATGGCTCGGATCAATCTCGTGTCGNTATGATCCGAACGCCACGTTGTTTGGCAGCAAAATCAGCATTGACCAGGTTCACAAAAATACTGGATACAGGCTCGATTAGACCTTTGATGATCATGGCTCGGATCAATCTCGTGTCGAGATCATCAGGAGCTCTTGCAGACGCATAGCTCAATTTTACTGTTTTAACTCCGCCGCCGCCGGTCAATAGCTGCACCGCCAGCCGACCAAGTTTTTCGGCCAGAACGACATATGGTGTCAGCTCTGCCATAACCTGTGTGAAACCATATTGGGGAACTATTATCATGCTATAAAGCATGTTTAGCTTGAATAAAAAAATGAGAGCATTTACATACATACCATCGTATTCTTGTGTCACTGTGTAATTACACATCGAACACTAAAACATTACTTTTTTACATTTATGCCACCCAAATCTTTCATATCACATAAAAAAATACCACCCTTTTATATTTTAAGAAAGTGAAATAAATCTAGGTAAGGGGTTATGTATATGAAAAAATTGAAGTTTAGATGTTTATAGATATGTAAATAGATAGAAATCGAGTTGTATGCAGGTAAATCTTCCTAAATTAATTTAAGGTTTTGAAATCTCTAGCTATAATTGTTAATGGGAGCATTTACATACATAACGTGATATCACACAATTCTTATACATTTACATGTACAACACCTAAACTTTCATAATTACATACATAAAACTCAAATCTTTGATGTCACTTCAAAAATTTCATTGTTCATAATTCTTTAATACCAAGGTATGATAAATGTAAATATTAAAGTTCAAGTGTTGGGATATGTAAATGAATAAGAATTGTGTGGTATGTATGTAAATTTCCCTTGTTTATAATAATATGTGAAAACATCAAACTTGTCTTGAATACCTCAGCAGGGACCATTGGTGCATTAACTGCAGTAGCAGCGAGCTCGCCTTTCAGCGCTCCGACAACAGCTTCAGCAATTTCGATCGCAACTCCCTCCTGCATGTTCCATGAAGAAGAGCGAAGTGTTCAAGAGGAAATAAATTTCGGATCTATTAACAGACCTATAAATCCAGCTTCATGAAAACATATTTATACCTGCGCTTCAGCGGTGCTTGCACCAAGGTGTGGTGTAACAGTTACATTTTCATGTAGAACCAATTTGTTTTCAGGTGACGGAGGTTCTTCAGTGAAAACATCAAGAGCTGCCTGCTCAAAAGATGGAAAAATTAAAACATCAAATGGAAGAAACTCTTTGGTAAAATACAAATAATATCACAGAAAATAATAGCAAACCAACCTGCGCGACAATCCCCACATCTAATGCTCTCAGAAGAGCTTCTTCATCAATCACTCCGCCTCGAGCAACATTAATTATACGTACTCCTTTCTTCATCTTTGCAAAAGTTTCATCGTTGAAAAGCTTATTGGTGGAAGGAGTAAGTGGCATGTGAAGTGAGATGAAATCAGCCGTTGTTATTGCTTCATCGAATGTCACGAGTTCCACTCCCATTGCGTGTGCACGATCAGCGGCGGCATATGGATCATGTGCAATAACATGCATCCCCAGCCCTTTGGCCCGTCGAGCAACTTCCGATCCGACTTTACCAAATCCCATTATGGCAATCGTCTTTCCGACAAGTGAAACACCAACATATTTGTTGCGTTGCCATTTTCCTGCATATAAGTGTTGAATGAAGTAAAATTACGTAATTTTAAATAGCGAGAAAAGAGAAATTTTCTCTAGGTGTTCAAAATTCAAATATATTTCTAGAGTTATGAGTTCGAATTCGAAATGCTACTGCTGGAAAGTCAGCAAAGACACTCAAATCCAAAATATCATCAGGAAAAGAACTCACATGAACAAACTTAGCAATACACAGACAAGGACTAATAAGTACCTCAAACTAAGATCGATTAGAAGAATTATGAAAGGCCTTTACTTGTTTTCAAAGGTTCAGTTATTGGCAAGTACAATGTCACTGAATCCTCTAAAGAAAACTCACAGTTGCCAATTCATCTTGCTTGGTTTGATACATTTAGGGTCTGGTTAGGATAGCCGCATCTGTTTGAAGATACAGTTGTGAAACTGCTGCAAAAGAAGCTACTATTTAAAAAACTATGGTGGTCATTACAATTTTTTTTAAAGTTAGATTGTAGTTTTCTAACGGCCACTGCACTCAGGCTTCTTTTGAGAAGGCGGTAAACTTCAGTTTGATTGCAGTGAACGCCAATAACTAGAGAAATTTTCATTTGGTGAATGAGTGCCTTGTGAACGCCTCCAGAAGTTGTATCACAAAAAACGATAAATTTTCGTCGTTTCAGATCATAGTTACCTCCATTCGGCAGATGTAGGTTTTAAAAGAGATTTGTTGAATATGGATGCTTCTTTAAACGAAACCTTAGCCAAGTCCGATTGTAAAATATAGTTTTCAGCTGCGAATTTTTGCGTTTTGCCAAACACAAAAAAGTGTAGTGCGACACCGCACCGCCAACCTAAACGTACTCCTAATTTATCGACAAAAAAGTATCAAAATAGTCCCTTGACTCTTTGCAAGAGGCATTTTAGTCCTAGAGTTCATAGAAGTGTCAATTTAATCCCCATACACTTTTAATATGTGTTGAAATAGTCCCAAGTGAACACTATTTTAGCCCCCATTAAATCAATCTGGGGAATAATTTAAAACTTTTATAAACTTTGAGATCAAAATGGCTTCATCTAAATAGTCAGTGTAAGTAGGCAAATATAGAAGAATATTTAACCCTATGGTTTTCCCCTAAAATCAGGAAATCATTTGAATCCAAATAACTCCAAAAGTAGTCTGTTGTTAACGCCCCTCCATCGTTATATCCAGTTGCTTTTCTCCTTGCAACATTCATATGGGCGGTATATGATGCCTCATGCGATTGCTGCCCAGCTGCCTTCTACAAATGGCCGTTTCCAGCACTTACCACACCATGGATGCCGGTTTTCATATTCCTCTCTTCAAGCACAACATTCTTCTATTACCACTCTAATTATTTCCTGACTGGTGTTGATTCATGCAATATTTTATTCTTAAAAAAAGAGAAAAATTCAACACAGAAAATATATTTTATTCAGTTTTGGAGTATTCTTTCCAAGGGATTGCTATTTTTTCTACAGTTTTCGAGTCTTTAAAAATGACCAAATGGTATAAAAAGACAAAAAAATGGTCGTGAATTGATGTTTCACGCACATTCAATAAATTGGGCATGCAGGCATGTGATAAACAAATAGCACGTTGCATATTCTTACCAAATGCCAATGGCATAAAAAAATTCTGCAGAGAGACAACATGGCACAGAGACCATTCGGGCACATAGCTAATTCCCTCCTTATTTATGCTGTACTGCATCATGTTATATAAAGGTAGTCAACAAATTCATCAACAATAAACAAAATAATAGAATTATCTGCTAAACCAATGTTGCCGTATACAAGAGCCTTCCCGCTTCTGTTAGATATCACCCTTTGCTTCTCTTTTCTGAAATTTATTTATTTTGGTTTCTTAAGTACATGGATGATGCCTTCTCTATTCATATATATGATAAATAATGGATCGTAAAGTTCTTTAACAGTACTATGACCCTGTATTGGTTGACCGCATATTCTCAACTATAAAAAACAGGCATCTGGACAGCACATTATTATTGACTAATTTAAAGAAAACATAAGATTACTTTCACTTCTATTCTAGTCATCTTGTTCGCTTTTATTGTTAATCCTTGGCTTTGCAATAAGATCGATTCTTCTTTTATTCAATGTTCAATGTCTCCATTTTGAGATAAAAAAATAGTTCATATTCAACTTCATTGTAGCTTATTTCTCTAAAACATAGATGCCAATGCTCCGTGCTTTCAATCCATTTAGTCTACTTTGCACAAAAAGCCGTCTCGAGTAAAACAACCAAAGGTTTATCAAGAAAATCTTCCTGGCATAATTTCCATTATCTGCTGCGAATAGAAGTTGAGGATTCCAAATACAAAACTGAATTTAAAGGCTTAAAACCAACGCTCGTTACTTCAATAATAATGATCATAGAAACTCCCTAACATGATGCCTATAATCACAGTACAAAGTATACTAACTTAATGCTAAATTGACATAGCTAATGTTACCCAACTCTTTAGACTACATTCTACTCAAAGATAATGGGAGATATGCATATCTTCACTTGCATAATCATCACCCCAAGTACCAAACAACATAATGGGAGAAATGCATGTTGTTTGTATAGGAAAAAAGCGCAACATAAAAAGGGACTTCTTTAGCCAGGGCCGCTCTGCCCATCATAATGAATATTAAATTATGGTACCGCATTCATGTCTAAAACAACAAAGTTAAACAAACCCTAGATATTAAAGGTGAAGTACCATCATATTCATAGCACTCTATCTCCTAAGATTAAATTCTTTCTCGTATGAACATGAGATATTTTGTAAGAGTTCAAGAATCATTAAAAGTGTTTACAAAAGAATATCATGATGATGAATTCATTAGTTAAGAGATGAAAGATAAGTTCCAACTTTGGTACTTGATCTTTAGTGCATTGGAGAATGAATTGATCACAAAACATACAAGCATCGCTATTGTTGACCTCATTTTTGGTTGAGGCCTAGTCCCTCCTCTTTACTAGCCTAGGGTATAACCGTAGGACTTTCCTGTCGACTATTTATAGAAAACTAGCAAAAGAGCCATCCCCGTTAGAAATTCCGAGTTTTTCTTCGCTCGACTTGAAGTTCCGCATAGTAGTTTTGGCATCTAGCACTTAGTAGGTGCCGCAACTGTGAGGAAGCTCAAGAAGCATCCCTATAGAACCGTTGGCCATAGGATTGATTGTACGCATTGATCTGGTGTTGTCATGCTTTCGCCGTCCTATTTGATTGAGCTCGAGCCGAGTTTTTGACGTAATTCAAGTTGCGACGCGTTTTTGTCCCAATCGTCGACGAGGTTGTCTAAACGACTCCGGATGACAAAACAAACTGTGTCAACGCGTCCGGAACGTCGATTTTGCCTAGGGGAGACGTTCGTTTCACTACGACGACCCGTCTGGGGGAAAATACACATTTAAGTGTGTTGACCTCATTTTTAGTGAGGTCTAGTCTTTCTCTTAGGATTTATGATCTAGCCTTAGGGATCTCCCTTTGATTATCTTAGAACCTTAGAAATGGGACCCGCCTCATTTTAGAAGTTCGACCTACTTCTGTCCCCTTTTGGAGTTTCGCGTGTGTGGTATCGACTTCTAGCACTTAGAAAGGTGAAACCAACATGAGAAAACCCAAAATGAATTCCTATAGAACCTCTCTGAGTCTTAGGGTGACCTTCTACACAATTTGCACTCCCGCTCGCACAAAACTTCGCAGTTCGAAGAGTCGACACGTCCGATTGCCACAATTCACATCGCTTGCACTGTTACCTGTCGAAGACTCGAATAAACTTTTTGAAACGATCGATCGAGGGTTGAAATTTTGTGAAATTTGAATTTTGACGCGTTTTTGACCCGATTGTCGAGCGACCCCGGATGACAAAACGGACTGCACCGGCACGTCTGGAGCGTCGATTTTGCCTAGGGAGGACACCCATTTTGTTACGACGCCGCGCGTGAATAAATCACATATATATATATATATATATATGTATATGTATATACATATATATATATATGTATATACATATATATATATATATATNAAATGCACTATTTTAGGGTTTTAACCAATGGAAACCGACCGTCTACTTACTTGTTTGCAAGCATCAGGTTGGAGGTGACGACGAACTTGATTCCGGCGATGTTCTCGATGGCAAGATTGTTGAAGAAACCGACGCAACCGGATAATACGCCGACGAGGAAGCAAAGAGTCCATTTGAGAATCACGTATTGGAACAACTCGGCCCACCCACCTCGCACTCTCCAATCATGATTTAGAAGCTCGTTCTCCACAATCCTGCAACGCAGGACCACCACCCCATTCATCTAATTAATAAAAAAAGATAGAATCTTGTCGGAAGAAATCAGAGGAAGGAGATGGGCAAAATGATACTCGTAGTCTAGGCTTTCGATGGGGGAAACACTGGAGCCGACTAGTGCGAGCTGCGAGAAAGACTTAGAGGCGGCGCGTAGGAGGGGCTCTTCCTCGCCGGCGGCATCCTTGATCGCCATGAACAGCGCCACGAGATCGAAGAAGTACGGCGGAGATTCCTTTTTATCTGTCTGCTTCCTGCTAGAATCGAATTAAAGTTGATGCAAGGTGGAGAAGTTGAATGGAGCTTTGCCGCTCGTAATAGAAAACGGAAATGGGGGCAGGTGAAGGCGATGTGCGCATCATTTTCTCTTTGATACATAATATCACTAAAAATTATATGCAAAGAATCCCAATGTATTTTTAATAAAAAATTTATTCAAATTTATATTTATAGTCATTTAAATTCCAATTTCATCAAATTTATAATTAAATCGAATGTCTTCAAAAAAATTGAACTTGATGGCACTAAAATTATTTTAATGTGAGTATAATCAAGCACAAATCTAGTTGTTCAAATATTAGTTTATTGTTGCCGCTGGTGATTAGCTGAGTGGAAATTTGGAGTACTACTAATTCAGCAAAAAAAAAAAAAAAGGAATCCCTACTTCCACGTCTTTTTTATACATCTTAAAACTTTTGTCTCAAGAGTAAACAAAATAATAGATTATAAGTTGTACTTTACTTGGCATGCATGGACCCGTCGTCAATAAGATCATCTTCATGAATGCCTGGCAACCAATAAATATGTATGGATGGTGATAGAACGAGGTTTGCTTCCTCTTGTCGCAAATGTTGTCCGTCGAGCTTGGTGACGCACCTGGATGGATATCAGAGTGCTTAGTAGGAGAGCTTTACTGGGGATGGAGAACTCAGTAAAAGAGTTTGAAGAGCATGAGCAAACATAGCTTGAGAAACTCGCATAAAGGTATAGGATTGGTAAACTCGATCAGAGGAACTTACTTGAATGCTCACCAGCTTCAACGAAGGTACTTACTAGGTTCTTTTTGTGGCTATAAACCATGTAGCTTATCGCATCAAAAAGTAAAGCTAACAAGTACGATTAATCTGATCAAGATCAAGACATCAAATGCATAGTTATTGAGCTTGATCTATTAAGCCCATTAGACCCATTTAGTATATATATAGAAATATCTAAGCACCAAAAGCGCCGACACAATTCTCAAAGCAATCGAGCGGCTCAACAAGATGCCTGCACAATCGAGGCATCAGGTCACAAGAACGCAATGTATTCAACAACCAACAACCAACAACAAGATGCCTGCACAATTGACACATTATGACAAGGGATTCAACCGACGGACCATGACTATAGTCCCAAACCGCCTAAATTTTTTACAAGGGCGCCCCACAGTAACATATCGATTGACTGACCTTTTACCTCAACAGGCACAATGATCACTCAACCGGTCACCCCGAACCACTGAATTCAAGAGCGTCGAACACCTAATTACGATCATATTTAAATTCAACTTGCAATATAAATTTGGCATCAAACCCTCACGATTAAATTGCATTCATAACCATTTCATTCATTTTGTAATTGTACAAATACGACGCCGTAAATAGTAGGAAAAACGACCATTAAAAAGATCTCTCCATGTTTCTGTATAGAAACTTTCTGAATTACTTTACTCTCTCTCATCCTCCTTCAACCGGCTAACTCTGGAGACTGTTTTCAGAAAGATCAATCTAAAATTCAACAAATAATATAATTAATTATTTCGGCTCAGTTGTACTTGTACCTCAGTTTCAATAAGAATATTTAAAAACAATATATTGTAATCTCGGCGTTAGGCGTAAACTCCACTTAAGCTCAACAATTAAAAAATGAATCACGTTTGTCTCGTGGAGCAACATGATGTGATTTGAGTTTCAACCTAATTTATAAAAGCGAGAAAATATGATGACAACAAGTCCAGATGACAGTCAACATTACAATCACATGCGCACCAAGGTCGTCCGGACGTATCATCTGCCATATACAATATTTTATATTATAAAGCAGGACCGCACAAAATAAATTTTTATCTTTTCATATTTTGATATAAAATGAAATAGTAGCATAACGCAAAAGTGTTTTTCTGTAATCTCAGCTAAAGATCAGCCAGCCTCTAATATCCAAGAACTGGAGCGCAAGAAAGGCAACATCACTGAAGCTCTGTCACACTCATAACCCTACAGCTTAAGAAAAACAAGCTCTTCAATGGCAGGAATCTCTCCAATCTGCCTAAGCGTTTCTCTGCTGGGTTCTTGATCAATGCCGATGGCCATGATGGCGTGCTTCCGAGGCGCAATCCTTCCCACACTCATGAAGCTAACATTAATACTCTGCTCGCCGAGAATGCCTCCGACGGCGCCGATCATCCCGGGCTGATCAATCTGCCTGCACAAAATGATGCTTCCTTCCAGGCTCACATCTACGTGAAAGGAGCCTATTTTGGTCAGATACGGAATCCCATTCTTCACTCTCCCTTCAACGGTGATCTCGCCGGTCTCCGATATTGCGCTGGCGAATTTAGACTCGACGTTGGCGATCTGAACCTGAATGAAATCGAGGGGACTCTCGGGCGAGCCGTCGAGCAAAATTCTCTCTTCTATGATCCGAACGCCACGTTGTTTGGCAGCAAAATCAGCATTGACCAGGTTCACAAAAATACTGGATACAGGCTCGATTAGACCTTTGATGATCATGGCTCGGATCAATCTCGTGTCGAGATCATCAGGAGCTCTTGCAGACGCATAGCTCAATTTTACTGTTTTAACTCCGCCGCCGCCGGTCAATAGCTGCACCGCCAGCCGACCAAGTTTTTCGGCCAGAACGACATATGGTGTCAGCTCTGCCATAACCTGTGTGAAACCATATTGGGGAAGGGAACTATTATCATGCTATAAAGCAAGTTTAGCTTGAATAAAAAAAATGAGAGCATTTACATACATACCATCGAATTCTTGTGTTACGGTGTAATTACACATCAAACACTAAAACATTACTTTTTTACATTTATACCACCCAAATCTTTCATATCACATAAAAAAAAAAGCCACCCTTTTAAATTTTAAGAAAGTGAAATAAATCTTTTCATGCATAGGTAAGGGGTTATGTATATGAAAAAATTGAAGTTTAGATGTTTATGGATATGCAAATAGATAGAAATCGAGTTGTATGCAGGTAAATCTTCCTAAATTAATTTAAGGTTCTGAAATCTCTAGCTATAATTTTTAATGGGAGCATTTACATACATAACGTGATATCACACAATTCTTATACATTTACATGTACAACACCTAAACTTTCATAATTACATACATAAAACTCAAATCTTTGATGTCACTTCAAAAATTTCATTGTTCATAATTCTTTAATACCAAGGTATGATAAATGTAAATATTAAAGTTCAAGTGTTGGGATATGTAAATGAATAAGAATTGTGTGGTATGTATGTAAATTTCACTTATTTATAATAATATGTGAAAACATCAAACTTGTCTTGAATACCTCAGCAGGGACCATTGGTGCATTAACTGCAGTAGCAGCGAGCTCGCCTTTCAGCGCTCCGACAACAGCTTCAGCAATTTCGATCGCAACTCCCTCCTGCATGTTCCATGAAGAAGAGCGAAGTGTTCAAGAGGAAATAAATTTCGGATCTATTAACAGACCTATAAATCCAGCTTCATGAAAACATATTTATACCTGCGCTTCAGCGGTGCTTGCACCAAGGTGTGGTGTAACAGTTACATTTTCATGTAGAACCAATTTGTTTTCAGGTGACGGAGGTTCTTCAGTGAAAACATCAAGAGCTGCCTGCTCAAAAGATGGAAAAATTAAAACATCAAATGGAAGAAACTCTTTGGTAAAATACAAATAATATCACAGAAAATAATAGCAAACCAACCTGCGCGACAATCCCCACATCTAATGCTCTCAGAAGAGCTTCTTCATCAATCACTCCGCCTCGAGCAACATTAATTATACGTACTCCTTTCTTCATCTTTGCAAAAGTTTCATCGTTGAAAAGCTTATTGGTGGAAGGAGTAAGTGGCATGTGAAGTGAGATGAAATCAGCCGTTGTTATTGCTTCATCGAATGTCACGAGTTCCACTCCCATTGCGTGTGCACGATCAGCGGCGGCATATGGATCATGTGCAATAACATGCATCCCCAGCCCTTTGGCCCGTCGAGCAACTTCCGATCCGACTTTACCAAATCCCATTATGGCAATCGTCTTTCCGACAAGTGAAACACCAACATATTTGTTGCGTTGCCATTTTCCTGCATATAAGTGTTGAATGAAGTAAAATTACGTAATTTTAAATAGCGAGAAAAGAGAAATTTTCTCTAGGTGTTCAAAATTCAAATATATTTCTAGACTTATGAGTTCGAATTCGAAATGCTACTGGTGGAAAGTCAGCATAGACAGTCAAATCCACAATATCATCAGGAAAAGAACTCTCATGAACAAACTTAGCAATACACAGACAAGGACTAATAAGTACCTCAAACTAAGATCGATTAGAAGAATTATGAAAGGCCTTTACTTGTTTTCAAAGGTTCAGTTATTGGCAAGTAGAATGTCACTGAATCCTCTAAGGAAACTCACAGTTGCTAGTTCATCTTGCTTGGTTTGATACATTTAGGGTCTGGTTAGGACAACCGTATCTGTTTGAAGAAGCAGTTGTGAAACTGCTGCAAAAGAAACTACTATTTAAAAAACTACGGTGGTCATTACAAATTTTTTTTAAAGTTAGACTGTAGTTTTCTAACAGCACTGCACTTAGGCTTCTTTTGAGAAGACGGTAAACTTCAGTTAGATTGCAGTGAACGCCAATAACTGGAAAATTTTTATTTGGTGAAGGAGTGCCTTGTGAACGCCTCCAGAAGTTGTATCACAAAAAACGATAAATTTTAGTCGTTTCAGATCATAGTTAGCTCCTCCATTATGCAATGTGGCTTTTAAAAGAGATTTGTTGAATATGGATGCTTCTTTAAACAAAACCTTAGCCAAGTCCGATTGTAAAATATAGTTTTCAGCTGCGAATTTGTGTTTTGCCAAACAAAAAAAAAGTGCGGTGCGACACCGCACCACCAACCTAAACGTACTCTTAATTTATCGACAAAAAAGTATCAAAATAGTCCCTTGACTCTTTGCAAGGGGCATTTTAGTCCCAGAGTTCATAGAAGTGTCAATTTAATCCCCATACACTTTTAATATGTGTTGAAATAGTCCCAAGTGAACACTATTTTAGCCCCCATTAAATCAATCTGGGGAATAATTTAAAACTTTTATAAACTTTGAGATCAAAATGGCTTCATCTAAATAGTCAGTGTAAGTAGGCAAATATAGAAGAATATTTAACCCTATGGTTTTCCCCTAAAATCAGGAAATCATTTGAATCCAAATAACTCCAAAAGAAGTCTGTTGTTAACGCCCCTCCATCGTTATATCCAGTTGCTTTTCTCCTTGCAACATTCATATGGGCGGTATATGATGCCTCATGCGATTGCTGCCCAGCTGCCTTCTACAAATGGCCGTTTCCAGCACTTACCACACCATAGATCCCGGTTTTCATATTCCTCTCTTCAAGCACAACATTCTTCAATTACCACTCTAATTATTTCCTGACTGGTGTTGATTCATGCAATATTTTATTCTTAAAAAAAGAGAAAAATTCAACACAGAAAATAAATTTTATTCAGTTTTGGAGTATTCTTTCCAAGGGATTGCTATTTTTTCTACAGTTTTCGAGTCTTTAAAAATGAACAAATGGTATAAAGAGACATAAAAAAATGGTCGTGAATTGATGTTTCACGTACATTCAATAAATTGGGCATGCAGGCATTTGATAAAAAAATAGCACGTTGCATATTCTTACCAAATGCCAATGGCATAAAGAAATTCTGCAGAGAGAACATGGCGCAGAGACTATTCGGGCACATAGCTAATTCCCTCCTTATTTATGCTATACTCATCATGTTATATAAAGGTAGTCAACAAATTCATCAACAATAAACAAAAAAATAGAATTATCTGCTAAACCAATGTTGCCGCATACAAGAGCCTTCCGCTTCTGTTAGATATCACCCTTTGCTTCTCTTTTCTGAAATTTATTTATTTTGGTTTCTTAAGTACATGGATGATGCCTTCTCTATTCATATATATGATAAATAATGGATCGTAAAGTTCTTTAACAGTACTATGACCCTGTATTGGTTGAC